>JAIPRN010002531.1:0-29531 GCA_025469175.1 Geopemphigus sp. TES_GeoC_2020 | reverse complement strand
CTCCCCTCCTCGTCCCTCCGTTACTTTCTTTTCGTTTTTTTTTTCATTTCGGTTTTTCGTTTATTCCTCCCCCCCCGCCCATCCATATTTACGACTGTTCGCGCGTGGCCGCCGACTTAATGAAAAAATAAAAGATCTCTCGTCCGACAACATTATATCTACCCGCCCGGACGATATTTCCCCATATTTCCTCCTGTCTACGTAAACGTCCGTCGGGGACGTCAGGACGAAAAATACCGAACGTATACGTTCGGACAGCGGCTAATTAATTGGAATTCGAACGTAAATTCTCGGGCTGTTACTTACTACTCAAAGGTACCGTGAGAGCCCGTCTCGGTTTTCGTTCGTATAGGTGCGCGACGAGTAAACGAAAAACAAAAATCCGACTTATTTGCACCGATTATAATTAATACCGGCCGGGAAGTCGATTTTGTTCTTCGGTCGTCGTCAAATTGTTCGTATTATGAAATAATCGGTTTTCGTTGAATGACCGAAAGTTTCCGAACGTAACGAACCGTACGTTATTCGATCGTAATTCGAAATCGCGATTCAAGCTCCAGCCTCGATACGGGAATTGTTTACACGGTTTATACGGTTCGTTATTATTCAGTGGCGTACGTGGAAAAGCGTTAATAAGGTCGCGCGTACTTGCGTTTTGTGAGGGTCCAGAGAGAGAGAGAGAGAGAGAGAGAAGAGCGTTATAACCGGGAAAACGCTATTGCCCGAGGCGATCGTAAAAAACGACTAATAAAATAATCGAATTTATTTCGACGTTTAACCGAAGTAACGGCTATCTACGTACACGTATCATCGCCAGTTTGCAAGGAAAATTCGGAGAAAAATTCTAAGCGGCGACGAATAGATTTCGCGAATCTCTCCCGTCCCGGTCGGGTCGTAACTAACAGTTCGTAACTATTCGCCGAACGAACGCGAGTAACGACGCGTAATTTTTTTTTACTCGAAAATAGAAGGGAGAAAAAAAATTTCCCTCTACGGAACGTTATAACCGGTATGTCGGACGGTTTTAACGAATAAAACGTTTAATAGTAAACTACAGTTACTCCGGGACCGTTGGGACCAGGGTGGGGGGGGGGAACTGTCAATATCAGTAAATCGTTATAAGCGGGAGCGTCGCGACGAAGTTGCGTTGTATTCCGTCACGAATTTTGCGGGGCCGGAACGTAAATAATACGACTGTGCGCGATTAACGGGGGGCAGGGGGGACGTCCATTGGTGAATAGAAATCGCGTCACGGCGTGATAGTAACGAAAATCGGATCGGCGTGGGCTTGCGGAATACAGAAATAGGGATACAATAGGGAACGAACGAAATGATAGATAATTTCGAACGGATCGCGGTACGTTCGTTTGGACGGTAAAGCCGTTGGAACGGACTACGGACGCCACGTTCCGTTTATTTTCGTTCTAATAACGACGGATCGAGGTATTTTTAGCCCCGGAAGAAAAACATCCCGCGGAACGTTCGAAATACCGTAGACGTTTATCCGTCGCGACACCGACGTGTACGCGGTTTCGGTTCGTAATTTGTTTCGTCGAGCGTACGACCGTCGAACGCGACGCGGCGACGAAATAATCGCGGAATTCATAAAAACGCGTCGTATTTCGGTAGCGCGCGAACAATCTACGGGGGCGGTACCCGGCCTGGGGAAAAACCGAACGCCGGGCGAAAATACGCGAAAACAATTCCCGCGATACCGTTTTCGCGTCTGGTGTCCTGTGCGTCAAGTGAATTCCAATGAGGCTGAAAGGCGAGTTCTACGAATGAGGAAATTATCGCCGCCACGGAGGCCTACTTTGCGGACTTCGAGAAAACGTATTTATCAGACGGGTTAAAAAAGTTGGAGCATCGCTGGGTCAAGTGTATCAAGCCGAAAAGAGACTAGGTTGAGAAATAAATCGCCACTTTTCCGAAATTTTCGTTTTTCTTTTGTAGGCTAAGTACTTATCGGACCACGCTCGTATAAGAGTGTAGTGAGCAATGTTTTACGGTTCAGAGTGTTGGGCGGTGGACAAGAAGAAATGTGTAGCCGAGATGAGAACGATTAAACGGACGAATAGAGAAGATAGAATAAGAAACGAATATACAAGAGGGAGCGTAGGAGTAGCGTCGATTATGGACGTGGGAGAATGCACTTGAATGGTTTGGTCGTGTTATGAGGGGAGGAGTTATTCGGAAGAGGTAAGAACAGTTATGGAATTGAGCGTCAAAGGAAGAAGAGTAAGGGGAAGACCAAAGAAGAAGTGGTTACGAGTGTGATACGAGGACTGTGAATGATGCGGTGGTGAAGTGGAGGTAGTGGACTAAGGTGGCTGACCCGAAAATAGCTGGGAGAATAAGGAAGATCGTTCTCGGGCCAATACGCGTTAATTTTAAACGTCGCGCCCGAAATTATATTTGTAAATCGGCCGGGCAAATGAATTGATCGCGACTCGGGACGTTGAACGATTCGTTTTGTAAACGTACGGACTCCGTTTTCGGATTAGGTAATCGTCGCGGGGCCACCGTGTGGAGTAAATTAGTCGGTGACACGGGCCGACGCGAACGTTTATTATAATTGTACCGATGACTCGGCCGCGTCGCGATAATACGATAATAATAATTAAAATAAATAATACGGACGAATAGTAAAAATAAAATCGTAATAAACGAAATAATATAATAGTAATAATACGTTTGTTTCGAACGCGTTTGTGTTTTGCTCGAGGGGTTTTTTACGCGAATTTCCCGAAGTATTTTTTCGTAATTGGTCGGCACAGTAATTTTATTTCTGGATACGACGATATGGTGCGTGTACACGCGTTTTCGCTAATAATAAATTCGTCGTAACACCGGTACGTAGAGAGATGTTTCGGGAATATATCGAAATAATCCGTTTCGAAATTCGTCGTAATGTTTCGTATTATATTCGCGGGGTGGGGGGAGGCAGGAGGGTGGAGAAATTGTATCGATAGAAAAAAGTTGGCGAAGTAACAAAGTTTGAGCCTTTATATTATCACGCACAAAGGGTAGGTTTTCTTCTTTTTTTTTTTTTTTTAACGTAATCGAATTCCGTTGTTCCACAACAAATAACAATAATACCGTTTGAAAAACTAAAAATCTATAACGCGCAAAGGCTCAAAGGAATCATCAACATACGTAATTCCGCTATAAACAAAATATCGTCGGAACGAAAACACAATCTTTGTTTTTAATATCCGAAAACATATCGCGCGCGGGCGTGGTAAAAACGATTGTTTACTACGGTAGACAGGGGAAAAAAAATAATACGAAACCGAACGAATTAATTGTACGTCGAGCGGAGCTATTGGACGCTTATTAAACACGTGGAATTACCAACGGAATACGTAAAGCGGTGTTACGTTCGATTTTTACGATTTAAAGACGAGGGGCGTTGAAAAAATAACGGAAAATGTCGCGGGTTTGGAGGGTCCGACAAGTCAAATTTTTGTTCTTATCCTGTCGGCACACACGCGCCCCTGAAGTACTGATAACATTTTCGGCCGTATTCGTTGTTCACTTTTCAAGTGGCAGCCGCCGTTTTTACGAGCTCGGCGATTTTCGTTTATATTAAACTGTAACGGCGCTCTCTTCCCTCCCATCACCACTACCACCACCACCCTACCACTTAGCCACCATATTCGTCAGACGTGCGCGTTCCATCTATTCCCGAAAATAAAGAGAACCTTAAAAGGGGCCGTCGTTTTACGAATTATTCGATCCATTCCCTGTTTTTTTTTTTTTGACAAACCAAAAACCGTCGAGTTCATACAACACGTCTACTAACCTTGGGCGGCTGCCACTTGAAAAGTAAACAACGAATACGGCCGAAACCTTTATCGTACTTCACGGGACGCGTGTGCCAACATAACAAAAAAATGTCGGACCGTTCAAACCGGCGAAATTTTAAAAAAATGTTCCGTTACTTTTTGAACACGGCTCGTAACTGACGTTATTCGGGTATAAAGTACCGGGGAACGAACGAAACGACCGTACGTATTTATCGCGCAAACGCCGTAAACGTCCCGAATAATAATAATAATAATAAAAAAATTCGAAACGAAATAACGGACAACAGGACCGAATGTCGCCGACCGAACGAAATGGTCGGAGCGTATTTCGCGATTGTTGTTCGGTCGTGTCGCGAAACGCGCGTCACGGTGCGCGGAACGCGAGAAACAATAGCTCGTTCAGATTTAAAGTCGCCTCGTTTTTTGTTCCCGTCTAACGAAAGTTCCGTATAAAATATCCTCCACGGTCCGGCGTGACGCCCAAGTATATTTCTTCGTCGCCAACGAACTAAACGAAACGACCTATTGGTCGATTTATAACAACAACTCTCGGTTGGGGTCCTTTACTTGTAAAGGACACGAATTCGTACGTTCCGTACTCGTAATTAAAGTATCGGGACAATTTCGACGGATTTCGCGGTTCGCTCGTCACCACCCGAATGTACACATAGGCTTCTTTTCATTTCCCGTCGTCGTCGTCGTCGAACGCCCTAAAGTAAACAGTCGTAAACGGGTAATCGACGCGACGAATATCCCCGAAAACTAAATACGATCGACTTTAGATTTACGGATTTGTAAATTATACGTCGGCCCGAGTCCCGAGCACGTTTCTATTACTGACCAACTAAAAATATGGTCGGAAAAACGACGTAGACGTTTTACGACGTTCGATCCGAAGAAGATTCGACACGCGCGCGTTACAGAAACGTCGAAAACTAGAAAGTACGGACGTTTCGAACGAAATTTTTCCGGGATTTTTCCCCTCTGTGTGTGTGTCGCGGGAGGTTAGGTTACGATAAGTGTCGCGTCTTCCGAAAATCCTTTTAGAGGTTCCCAATAGGCGTCTCGCTTTCATCGTTACGATCCCTGACACAGTTTTCCGTTTCCGAATCGGTGGGGGGGGGAAATTAAAAAAACCGTCCTCGGCAAATGTCTTCCGTCGGTAATCGTAGTCGACGTGTTCAACGTTTAAACACGCGACCTTATTCGGATTCGGACGGTGGAAAAACGGCCGAACGACGGGTGGCTTTATTAACGGCGATCGACGACGAATACGGCGCCGGACGAAAACGTAACGAAAATTCTCGCCCGGGATATGTTACCGCGGAATGGAACGCACGGGCGGCAATTGGGAGCGTTCTGCACGTTTCGGGCGATCCGAAGCGATCCCGCGGCACCGTTCGCGGTCCAAGTGACGACGTTCGAGGTGATTTTGACGATTTTCGTACAACGTATCGAACGAAACGGTTTCGTCGTTTTTTTTTTTTTTTTATTATTATTTTCTATTCGTGTTTGTCGGTCACTCCTCCGGTCCTGTTTCAATAACGTCCGTCGCGCGCGCGCGTGTATTTCGCCGAATGATTTATACGCCGGTCGGCGGGCGATTCGTCTATCGTTTATATGGTTATATACGCGACGACGGTACGCCGACTCGAACACGGACCGGGTGGTTTCACAGTGCAGGGACCGCGACGGGCTCGATCGGAGTCGCCGGATAGTCGGTATATATATATATATATATATTTATCGCGATATAATATTATATTAGACTCGCGCGCCGGGCGAGTTGCGCGCAAAGGCTGTCCCCCCCCCGCAACCGTGTCCTCGTCGCGCTCGCCCGCCCACCCACCGGTGCCGTAACGCTCGCTCGGGACGCCACCGCTGCCGACGGCGACGACGACGACGACGACGGCGTCTCTCCAGTTGGTGCGTGTCGTCCGAACCGGCAAAATGGCCGGGCCACGAGTTCCGCGGCGTTTCGTCGTCATTTACTACTGTGTCGCGTTCGCCGTGGCCGCGACCGACGGCGTCGTGTACGAGAAAATACCGCTGGGTGAGTGAAAGCAAACGCGCGCTAAATAAATATCGGCCGGTGGTCGTCTCGTCGCGCGCGCAAAACGAAAATCCCGTTCCGGCGTTTCTCGCTCCGACAATCGTCCTCCGCCCATACACGCGCGCACGTATAATCGGTTGATTATCGTGTACGGCCCGGTACGATTTCTTACTAATTGGGCGCGCAGCAAACAAAGCCCGTTACGAACGAAATTCGATTTATAAATAATTACCCGACGACGCCACCGAATTAATAATAATTTCGCGCCTTGTCGACTACTCGTATATAATTTAACGCGGAAATCTCGTTACCGATTAAATAATTCGTCTCGGGGCTAAACACCACTCGCAATCTCGCCGTCTGTATATTTATAAACGTACCACCGAATCGTTTCGTTATATATATATATATCGATATATTCGCAATTTACATAAAATATCGATTATGTAAATTTTTAATCCGATCTAATATTCGCTACGTAAACGTATTACGGGAAGAAAAAAATTGTAATTAAAAACGTAATTTACGAAAAAAAAAAACGACGAATTTAAACGTCCGCTTTTGTCACGTCAAAGTTAACGATTTCGCTTAAACGTTAACGCGAAACGACGGACGCGTATTTATTTATCGACCGACGCTTGCCCCGAAATCGAAATTTACGCCGCCGTATCACATTCGGAACTGTAAGCAACGGCGAAATTACTCATAATTACTACGTACGTACGGGCGGCGTCATCCCGAGAACCGGAGCGTTTATTCCGAAGTCTATTTTCAACGAACGTTTCGCGTCATCGTCCCATAGATTCGATCGTTATTCGAGGCGAATCGTAAATGACGTACGCTTTGTTCATAGTTTTTATAATTTTTATAATTTTTATAATTACGAACAATTCGTAATCCGAGTGATTCCAGATTTCCAACGTAAATTATAATAGCCCGAGCTCTGTACGCGAAACTCGGCTTTTGTAAATACGTCGGATTTTCGTTTCGACGTTTTTTACATTAACTACATTTTACATTAACAATTACTCGTAATTTCCGTGAAAAACGTTTTAAAACGATTCGACTCGTCGTTTTCCCGAAATTCCGGCCGATCGAATCGAGTGATTTTTTTACATTCAGTCGTCCGCGAATTATATACTTCGAAGTAATTTATATATATAATAATCGATATGTACGTCGTGTTTTCGCTGGAATAGAAATCGGTTCGCGAAATTTACGAGACGACGCTTTTCATAAAAAGTAATATTTATTCGATTTTTATTGTTTTATTCGTAGCCTTCGTTTCCGTTTCTTCTTCTACACGTCCAGTAGTTGCTTTTGTTTTATAAACGCCAGAGAATCGACTCGACATTTCCTCCCCCTCCCCCTCCGTTTAGGTATTACGATAATTGATCCAGAGGGTTTCGTCCGTTTTCCGTATTGTTTTTTAAATACCTAAATACCCGGACGACACACGCCGCACCGATCTCGGCGCGTATTATACTCGGCGACCGGGCACAATGCGTATCCCGGAACCGTCGATTTACATAAAATAATAATTATAAACCGATCGGCGTCGAGTCTGTTTCATTAACTCGCGCGACCCGAAATTTCGTTAATATCGGCGAAACGGGCCAGCAGCGGAACGTGTTCGGCGAACGGACGAAATTTTTTTATTTATTCGTTTTCCGTTTTCGGCAATAACGGGATTATTAACCCGATCAGAATTCGAAACGCGCCGAACGTGTTTGGTGTGCGAGTTAAAATACGATTTGTTTAACGTTGTTTGTTCGCGCTTTATTCGGTCGGGGATGCCGAGGGTATTGGATACGTTCCAGAGCGGCGAAATAAATAAAAAAAAAGGGTTCGCGTTTATATAAGCGTCGTCCGCGCCGACGTATATCCGTGGAAGTTAACTATCATATCGGGGTGGGGGGGGGCCGAATATATTCGTACGAAATACGTACCGAACGTATTAATTAAACGATACGCGGGGGGGGCACGTCAATTATATTCCAAACTATTGCCCGACGCGTATCAGATACGAGCAACGGGGAACCGAGCGTATTTCGTAATAGAAGCAAACGCGTAAATATATCGACGATACGATTTCTTTTTTAAAACATAAATACGCGATCGTATGTGACGTGATAAGCGTGTACGGGTAATAAAAGTACCGCGCGAATATTGAGAATATCGGAACGCGATTCTGGAGACGAGAACCGTCTACGTGAAGTAGCGGCCGAGGGTTCCGCCTGGTACCGACGGCTACACGATCGCAAAGAGCTCCCACGATCACGGCGGACAGTGGTGACAGTCATGTAGTGAACGGAACACGCGCCGTGTAGCAGCGTCTCGTTCTTTTCTCGTATATTCTATTAACGCAACGGTAATTCGGTATAAACCTAACGACAATCTCCTTTATCTATACCGACGGTACGGTATACTGACGTTTTGGCGCCGCCGTACGCCGCAATAAAGTTACACGAAATATTCGACGGAAGGCGCCCACACACCGATGACATTTCCTAAACGATACTGTATAATTTTATATACAATTATTAAATATATATATATATAACAAACGCGTTCGACGACGTGACGAAACGTGGAATACGTCCATGTTTAAAATCTGTAGAATAATAGCGACCAATATTCGTTTGCGGACGTTTCGAGTTCGACGTTAAGGAACTTCCGGCTAACGATAACAGCGAAACGAGATAAACGCGTAGAGTACTTAAACCGACGGCGGGTAACGGACGTGGTTTAACGTAGTTAAAATATCGGCGGGATCGAACAAACCCTCCACCGGTTGAGGGCTTAGGTTGAAGCGAATTTCCGAACGGTAACCGGTCCGTGTCGCGGTCACGGTATTGCACGGTCGTTTAACCATACGTTACCCGGTTACTGTTCGATTAACGAGCCGTCGTCGCGTTGAACATTCGAAAATTATTCAAAAAAACCGAAACTTGATATTTTTCGCGCGCAAAACGCCTAGAATAGTGCGTACGTATCGGCGACGTCGCGTTATTTACGAATAAGTAATAAATAATAAAGTGTGTTCGAGGCGAGTCGATGTTAGCTGACTCTCCCCGAACTTTCGAAACGGAATAACGCGATCGTTTTTTTTGTTTGGTTGCTTATATCGGTTAATAATCGTCCGCCGGTCGTACGGTCGATGTTCGAGTTGTTTCTCGTTCGGAACACAACCGCGGTAATAATAAATACGCGTTCACCGACACGACGGATCGAGCGAGATAATCGAAAGTCGTAGATTAGTTTTTTGTAACGCGTGTGGCGCGTCCATCTGCAATTCGTACGTAATTGAACGTTTTATGCGAATAATTAGGCGGCGACGAAACACGTTCGGGGTCGCCGGAAAAGCCGACACAAAAATTGTACACGAATACGACGCGCTATGTCCCTAAAATTGGCGGCGGCGGGGTGTATACATTTTCGAGCCAATTTCGTCGTTATATATATATATATATATATCTTCGTGTTTTTTTCGCGGACCCGTCACCGCTATTTGCGCGTGTCCGAGTATTTGCACTTGTCCACCGCGCGTTCCTATCGTTTACCATTAGCGTAGTTAGATAAATGCACTTTCCTTGTTCGGTTTCGTTTTGGGTCGTTTAAGCCGGCCGTGGGAATTCAAAACCAGACACTCCTCTTCGGGTCCGGTCGATTTGCATTTCTCCGGTCTTTTTTTATTTTCTCTCCCCCGCCCCTAGGGTAACTACGGGGTTTCCGGGAAATTTTCCACCGACCAGACGCGATCTTATCTTACGGAACGTTCGGTACCGTCGTCGGGTGGTTTTCGAAAAAGTTCTTATATGAAAACAGCCGACTATCATCCGGACCGCGATCAGGTTATCTACCTACCGGTAACCGTTTTTTTTTTGGTTTTCATTTTGGTTTCGCCTGGTCCGACGTAGTGGACGGGGGCAATTAGCGCATACCACAACGGCCGATCCGCCGTTTTCAAAGAGATATTGAAAACGGAAGAATCGTTTCCACTCGCCGTTAGCGTTTAGCTTATTCGTCAGTAATCCCGGCCGGAAAGGCCACTAAAAGGCTCACACCTTCCCATCCCGAGACGACACGTTCAATTCTATTCTAACGACCGTCACGATCACCAAGGTCATCACGTTAGACGGACGTTTTATTTACGGACCGTATCTGTCGGTCGGTTTCGTCCGACGATTTCCGCCGCACGAATACGAACTTCGTGTCCGGAGCGTAGAACGCGAAATTCGCCGTTTACGATCGTCATCGAACGAATATTTTCCGGCAAACATCGCGACGGTCGATCGGATAGCGAATACGGTCGCGTACGAATTCAACACGGGCCGCGAATTACTCGGTCGCGAAACGTTCAACTCGCGATTCGACGAAATCCGAATTTCGCGTATATATATATTCGCCCGCGTAAAACCGAACGACGGACACACGCGCGCCGGGCCGTAACTAGACTACGGTTAACTTCGTTAAATCGCACAAGCGAAAATAATGCGCGCCCGGTAATTTCGGCCTTTCATTAACCCCACGCGAGGCCTTACCTCTGAACACTGATTAAGGTGCCCGCCGTCGCATAATTGAGTCTCGCCGACGTAGGCCACGCGGCGGTATTGTCTGCGCGATTCGAATTTGGTGGTGAGGGGGCGGGAGGAAACCGCGTAAACGTACGTCACGTTGTTCCGAATAAAATCGCGCACGCCACTAAGTACGCGAATTTGTGCGTTCGTACGTCCAGCGTTATTGACGATTCGCCGGAATTTTCGAGTTCCGCTACGATCGATCGCGGTGTAATCGCAGCGGCCAATTTACTCGCCCGTTTCGTCGGTACCGTAACCGCGAAACTCGGTGTATTCGCGTTAGCTTCTTTTACGGAAAAAAAAACCGAACACCCTTACAGTCGAATAATTTATCGGTTTTATTCGAAACGTTATTGAATCCGCGAATAAACGTTACTTTTAATATAACGGTGTCGTCGGACAATCGTTTAAAGCCTTCGAGATATCCGTTCGCCGGAGCGCATTGGGTTCGAAAACGTCCGGTGTATTTTATAAATCGTTTTCGTCGTTCTCTCGTAATTTGTTTTTTAGCGACCATACTCAAGGGGACGAGGGAGGGAGGATCAAATTACGCGAACGCGTAGACGGGACGACGACACCCCGGGCCCGCTACAGAAATATACAACTCGGGGGCGGCTCTCTGACCGCTCGCGCGTCTATGAAACGAACGCCGGTATCGAACGGTTCGTCGAATACGACGTGGATGGCGCGACGGGTGGAATGTAAATAACAATAAGAATCGACGCTATATGGATCGGCGTTCGCGTAAAACAAGCCTTTTTAAATTCGGATTTATCATCGGGAAAACGGCCGGTCGTTATTGGGTGATTTATACGACGAGCGACGACGGATCGCCACGTGAATTTGAGTAGCGAAACGAATCAAAAAGAGACGAGCGACGACGCTCGTTCCGTTTGCCTATCCGCCGTCCCGTTACGTCTTTTATTGTTCGTTATTGGGACGGCCGGACGACGCGAGAATAATCGATCAACCGCGAACGTATTTCCAATTACGCGTCCGGCGGCGTCCAACGTAATCCTCCGGGACCGACGACGATACTTTGCATATTTTCAATTATCGGCCGGATAGTAGCGAAATTCGGCGCCGTCGAATAAGTCCGTTCCCCTCCCTCTAACACTCCCCACACACACACACACACACTTAACTCGTACTTTTTCTATTATACACCGGCCAAGTTGTTTTTTAAGCGCTCGCGCGCGATTAACCGACGGCGTTTAAGGTCGTGTAAAACATTTCGCGATAATAAGGCACCGCGCCCGAAATTTGGATAAATTCCAAACGGGCTCGTTTTAACGACCGACCGTGTCCCCCCGGCTGTTTACAACCGACAATCGCCGTGTTCCCGGTTTTCGTCGCGACACGAACGCTCTAAACGCTCTTCCCGCGATTCTACGCGTTACCAACATGCCTTCCCGCTCCTAGGGTCCGGGGTCGTTTTTACGGGATCGAAGAAAATACGTTTTTTTTGTTTTTTATTCGTTCAAACCGTTCGTTTTTAACTAACTCGTTTACTATCGAACACCACTCCTCCGTGTTTTATCGTTTTTTACGCTCGGACTTTCCTACGCCGAGTTTTTCGGCCGATTACCTAATAACATCGCCTCCCCCCTCCCCCGGACGTTTCGGTCAAAAAGGTCGATTAAATTTAATTCCGGAACGCGTTGTCGATATTGGGCACACGCGCGATGAATTCGGAAACACAGGTTTCGCGCTCGTTGAGCACGTCGCGTTTACGGACGTTTAGGCGAATATTTAAAAAAAAAAAAAAACCCCTTCCCCGTCGGGCGACGATTTTTAGTATAGCGCGACGCGTTTTGGACAATTTCACGTTTTCGGTTACCAAAACACATTCACGTAGTGAACGCTCGTCGACGAAACGTTCACAATCGTCGACGAAACGTTTCGTTAAGAACGCGCCATACTATCGCGCCGGCGACGATAATGGAATAGTTCTCGACGATCGTCCGTTATTCACGTTCCGCTTGCACCAATCAACGTTCGTTGTTTCGTTTCTATTTTCTGAGTAAATCGCCGTTTACGAACGTCCTTGGAATACGTCTTTGGAAATCGAATACGGTTGGCGTACACCGATCGTTTTTAACGAATAAATAATTGTCGAATTTTCGAAACGCGATTACCGAAACGAAATAATATTTATTATCCCGACGTAAGACCGAAAAATGCGGCCGCGTAATAATTTCGTCGCGAGTTACGCCGTACACAATTGTCGGCCATATTCTATAGGGAAGACGAATAAGAGGAAATAGAAAACGTCGCGATTTTTACGCCGAAACGCGCGAACGTCCCGAATAAACGTTTGTTCGCGAAACGTCAACGATCATACCCGAGTCCGATTTCCGAATACATTTTTGTTTATCGCGCGATTATTCGGCTGCCGGTCGATTTTCGTAGGTATCCAACGGGACACTCGTCAAAAACATCGTCGGACCACGAACGTCGTGATTTACGTTCTCCGAGATATTTATGATTTTTCCCCGCGTAATCGAATCCGGCGTTGACGACCGTTCACCGGTGCCCCGAATACCCGTCAACGATACACGGGTACCTCATATTCCGATCGTTAAAATTGAAATATCCTTGGAGAGACGGTGTCCCGTCGATCGCGCGCGAAAACAACGAAAACAACCCTTAGACCAACATAAATTGCGCGCGGAGAAAAAAGTAACCACCCTAATCCTATTTATCACTCGCGGCGGAGGCGGCAATCAGAGATGAGGGTTGAAAAAGCCGAAAACGCACAAAAGCGCAGTAGGGGTTGACACAGTGTGGGCCGCGCGCGCGCGCGAAGAATAGCGTTATTTTCTCGTTATTTATCGCGTCAAACTCGACTTTTCCCATATCCGCCGGCCCTTCCCCCGGCCGCGGCCCGTCGTCCCGTTCGTTCCCCAAACTCATATACACACAAGGGTCTTGTAGACTTCAAAACACGATACCCACCCAACATCGATTACCTCGCGTGCTCCACGCGTCAGTATACACTCTCGCGCGGCATTTACTAACCGAATCCCCCCTCCTCCGACCCCGCCGAGTGGTCCCTAAACGACGGCGCGCGCGCGCTTCGCGTCGAAAACGAAATGGTTCTTCGACCGTTCCCGGGGCTCGTTATTCGTACGCCTTATTATATTATAAACGTTCCGCCGCGTGTTCCCAATCGGAAACATTTAACGGGTACGGCGCGCGTGGATTTCGACCGTGACCGCGTTTAAGAAGTAATTCGCATATACCGAACGAGCGGTAAAACGTGGTTAGGCGGGAAAAAGTTCGTTCAACGATACGCGACAGTCGCGTTACAGCGGTTCTGGTTTTCGGGCAAACTTTCCGCTCCGTCTATCGGAAACACAAGACGGATTGTCTATCGGAAGACGCGCGGTCTCGAGTTTGCGTTTCGCGACGACCGCATTCGGCCGTTATGTTATTCGACCACGGCGAACCGTTAGGACGCGCGCAATTTTCGGAATACGAGGTTGGTCGTTTCACCGCGACAGAGACTTAATCATGAAATCCTGCTTAAGGTAATTTGACCAAAGATATACTTTCGTTTATTTCTCGTAAAACAAAGAAAAAAACTAATTCGATTTCGGCTAATCTAATACAAGAGCTGGTTCGTCTTAGGCCTATAATCTAATAACCGTCCGCGACTTGTTGACTTTTTTTTTTTACCAAACTTCCCGAAAACGTTTAGGAACGTGTATCGTTCGGACTTTGCGGCGGCAACAACGGCAAAAGTTTGGAAACGCGGCCCGCACATCGGACACTAAAAACACGAGAACGTTTGTTTTCGCGTATTCGTTAAGCGAAACGAATTTTCTCGAATCGAATTTCCAAACCGATTTATTCGTCGAATTCGGACACGTCGTTCGCGCGCGAACAACACGGACGCGGGATAGTCGACGACTTCTTCTTCTTCTTCTTCTTCTGGCATGTCTACTCTCTAAGAGTTTTTGCCACCATTACTACCCCTCCCGCCACCTATCTCTAGCTTGGACTGCCTCTTTCCAATCCCTCAAGGGATTTCTTCTATCAATCCATCTTTTCCTAGGGCTTGTTCCTGGTGGTCTCCATTCCAGTGCTACTCAAACTGCTTCGTTCTCTCGTCTTCTCATTATGCGCCCTAACCATTGTATTGTTTGGCCCTTAATGAAGCTTGTTACCGATGCTAGTACAAAACATATCGTACAGCTCTTTGTTGTACCTCCTCCGCTGATTCTCCGTTGTTCCATCGATGACAGGTCCGCATATTTTCCTCCATATTCTGTGTTCGAATAGGTTTCACTCTGTTTGTTTGGTGGTCGTCCAAGCTCCAAGCTTGTTGACCGTTGACGACTACTCATTCTATATTCGTACGTTAGTCCGCACGATATTCGTCGGCGATTCGAATTATTTTTTCGTCGTCGTCGTAATTTCGAAAATAAATTGTTTAAAAAAGTATAAACAAATACAATCGGCCACCGGGCGTTTAATCACGTACGGGACGTACGAATAAAATTTCGTTTGGAAAATAACGAAAAAATGTTCGTATTTATTCCGATTGTTTGTTTTAAAAAAAAAGTTCGTTTCGAACTACGGACGTGTTTTACCGATTGTATATATTTTTCGACGAAAATTGTTCGAAAAAATTAGGTTTTTTTTTTTACGGCGCGTAATTATAAGTTTTAATCGGGTTAGAAATATTAAAAAAAAAAAAATTGGAAAAAATTGTTCGATAACGCGCGAATACACGAGAAAGAACGTTCGCTTACGTTGTTGCGGGCAAAATCGATACGAACCCGACGTTTGAATCCGGCACCGTTCGTTTACGGAGAAATCGCGCCAAGAGACCGGCGTCGTAGGCGAACGGCAATCGTCCAATCGTTAATGGAGACACGGTGTAAATCGTACGGCTTCGTTTTATTTCCGAATTCGTAGCGCGAACAAGTCGACCAGTATTTGTTCGCCCGAAAACGATTGTCGGACCGCAGCCAGGACGCGAGCTGGTAACGAGCTAACGCGCGTCCTTGTCTCGAGTCCGTTCGAAACGCGTTCCCCCGAAAATGCCGTACGCGACGAAACACGAGTTTCGAACGTTCGCTCGCGTACATTTCGGTTGCCAATACATACAGTAACGCGCCATCGAAAGGCGAATAAAGTTCGTCTTTAAATGAACGTGGAGCGAAAGAGGTTTTTTTTTTCGTTAACGAAATTACGCGTAGCGGCACGACGTTCGGTTCGTCGCCGAAGGGTTACCGATTTTCGGCAATCGACGGTCTTCTTCTTCTTCGCCTGATTCTCCCAACTATTGGGACCACCTTGGCCCTCGAGGGTTGAACCGACATCATTTACGCACCACATACACACACCAGCAATCCTCGTTATCACATCGTTCAACCGCTACCTTCTTTCTTCCATACCTTCGTCCTTCCACGCTCAATTCCGTAACCGTTCTTATCGCTTACCAATTTTCTCTCCCCCCCGTAACGTGACCATCCAAATGTATTCTCCCCCGTCCGTAATCCACGCTACTTCTAGTCCACCGCTGTCTTTTTCGATATTCGTATGTTCTCTTGTCACCCCCACTCGTCCATCACGAAGCGTTCTCGTCTCGGCTAGTTCTTCGGCCGAATTTCTTCTTGTCCACCGCCCAACACGCTGAACCGTCTCATTCTTATACCACTAATCTTCCGTTGGAGGGCATCTATTATCGCGCGAGACACCAGACGCGCTTCTCTCCGTCTGATCCTATGTTTCGCGTCCTCGTCAAAACCCATTCAACCGGCGTTTATTTATTTTTTTACGTTTTTCTTTTTTGTACGTTACCACTACTTAATTCGAAAAACCCGTCGAACAAACGCCCGACCCCGAACGGTCGTTTTTTTTAAATTCGGACGGCCGATTCGTAATGTAGAACGGTTCCGTGTCCCGGAATGTTTATCGGAAGAAAACGTCGATTCGTTCGAAATTTACCGTAATTTCGGTTTTTATTGTGCTACCACTTACGTAAGCGCTCGCGGCGATAAAACACCGCGAACGTGGTTATGTTTTATCGCGGTACGACGTTCGCTTGAAATATGACGCGGCAAACTTCGGCGCGTATTATTATCAACGGAATCGTTTATTTTTATTCGCCGATCGTGCCCCGTTCTGTACGCGAATAAAACCGATCGTATTTTCGGAACCGAACGTTTATTCGGGAATTCGTTACTTTTTTACGACGATAACGGTCGTTCCGTTTAGCGACATTTTTCTAGTGCGGGTGAGGGGGTTTGTAACGCGTTTAACGTTACAAGCTACACGGCGTCCTCTGATCGATTTCTATTGCTAATTAACGTCGACCGTTCGTTTTCGTAGTCGACGGAATAGTCGTCGTTTTACGTTGGCTCTTTGACGGGCCGTTCAGTTTGGCTGGCACGGCCCGTTGGCCATAGGAAATTAAGTTTTATGGACGCGGCCGGTTACGTAGAAGGTGTGTTTTTATCGTGCCGCGAAAGTGTAGCGCGCGATTGTCGGCGTACAAAAAACCGTCCGCGATAAAGCGATCCGACTTCGGTGTGTTTCAACGTACGCTCGTGTACGACATATAGTTATAACGCGATCGCGAACGTTTCGCCTAATTCGCCATTGTGCCGGCGGCGGGATGCGCATATTATCAAAATTTCCAAGGGTGGTATTGTGTAGTCCGACGTCGGACGATTGTTTTACCGCGATCGTTAAGCGGAAAGTACCTTTTAAAAGTTCGACGAAGTCGCGAAACACCTCGTAAACCGACGATTACGCCTCGGGCGTATTTTCTGTAGTTCGCGTGTACGCGTTTTATCGTAAATAAGCGCCGCGTACACGGAATACGACGAAACGTTTCAATTACGTTTCGCTTGCGCGTGATTCAAAGCGCTGGGTTTCGTTCTCGTTCGAACGAAAAACGACGAGAATTGAACACCGCGACACTCGGCGAAACGTTTTTTCGAAAAATTATGCGCACGGAACGTGAAACGCACGCGTGGCGCGCGTACACCCGTCCGCCGGTGCAGAACGTTCGTTTGTTGTTTCATATCCGTTTCGTCTCCGTGCTCGCCGCGTAATAACGGCACGAGCGATTCGTTTTCGAGGTTATGATCGTTTTTCGCGCGTACGATCAAATCACGTACGAGTAATCGCCGGCCGAACTTTTAATAATCCGTCCGGGAGTAATTTCGACCGAACACGTACGTGGTGCGAGTGTTATAAAACGCGAACGGGCTTGGACGGATAAATATTTCGGAAATACGCGATCGGGAACTTTACGGAAAATGTATTTTTAAACGTTTAATTCACTTCGTTCCGATCGGGAGGGTCTACGCGTTTTCCGATTCGTATACGAGACTCTTGTGGCCTTTTTGTGTTTCTCCATTTTCGAAAGGGAAAACGCCGGCCGAAGATACGTTCGGTAATTTCGTGACGAAAAACGCATTTTGGGGGGGGAGGTTAGGAAGGGCGATCGACAATTTTCGCGGACCCCTAGCGATTTTTCGGTTTTTTTTTTTCGTTCCGCCCATACGTTTAATAAACGACACGCCAAAGTGCCCTGTACGGACAATACGGGAAAAATTACCGTTCGGAACTCGCGCGAACAAAGGCCGACGAACAAGGGGAGGTGTATGTGGGGGAAATTTAAACGGCACCCCTGATGGGGGGGTGGGTTGGACTTTACGGGAATCGTCGCGTATTATTTGGTCGCATCAATTTACGCCGGGTCACAATCGGTCGCGGACATTTGTCACGGAAAACGTTTCGTGTACCGTTCCACACGCGCCCTAATAGAGTACAAGCGTGAAACACGCCACGCGGTCGTCGTCGCGCGATTTACGAGGGCGGGCTGAAAAAAGTAACGCTCGTAGAACGCGTACAAAATAACCTACAGAAGCGGTGGCGTTCGAACGTCTCGTTGTTGGCCCTATACGCGTGCGAAGTTTTCGCGGGCTCCGGTTCGGCTTTTTTTTGGTTTGTTTAAGTAGCGAAAGTACGAAGAGTGGCCCGTTCTTACGCTATGTCAACGCCAATGAACCGGCGCGCCGTTATCGAATCACGTCGATTTCGTCCCTAAAACGACCGGCGGGCGGCGAATCGCTCGAAAGCGTTTCGGTCAACGTCGCGTTATTGTGACGGGACGGACGTGGTTACGATTCGAAAATAGGAAGCGCCGAGAATCGGGACGGTTAAAGACAAGGATAACAACGAGCCAGAACGCGTCTTTTCGTACTTTCGTTACCAAAAAAAAAACCGGCGCGCGATTTTTAAACTGCGTATACGCGCATAGAGGGCGGAACGGGACTTTCGAACGGCACCAGACACGCGCGGGTCTGTACGTTATTTTGTTCGCGTCACTTATCCGCCCGGCCACGTTATTAGCCAACGGCGAGGCGTATTTATTTATCCATTTACGTTTACTACTAACGGACGGACAAATACGCGGTGTTTTCAAACGGTTCGCGCGGAAACGATCGCGACGCCGAATTATTATTATCGTCCATGCTACAAGAGCGCGCGGCGGTTAGGCCAATAACGTGTTTACCGGACGGACGGTAAAATAACTCGCGTAAAGCATTCTCGCGCTATCCGTCCCGAACTCGTTGGACACGAGTTGGTTCGTTTTCCCCTTTCGATATATAGAAATTGCCGTAAGTCCAGGCGCTATCCGGTATCGTTGTATTCGAGTTCGAACGAACGAATCCGACAGTGCCTCGTCGTCCCCGACTGTATTCGAAGAGTAATTCGTCACATCTTCCTTAACGTTTCGTATAAACCGTAAATAATTCCGTCACGAAGCGAATATTTCATAAATACGGTCGTCGTTATTTCCTAAATATCGTCTTCTTAAATAATATCGAGACGTCGGTAAACGCGACGCGTTACAGCGGTGCTAATAGGCGTACGAACGAATAATCCAAAGCGGTTACGAAATCAATCAAACGGATTTTCCCGTTTTTTTTTTCTCGTAATTACGCGTTGTTGATTATATATCTATTCGAAATAACGTCCGGTTTTTTACGAAAGGCCCGGCGTCCGAAATACTCGGTAGTGTCGAAAACGGCGGCAACAAATAAGGCGTGCGGGCACCGCGTCCTCTACGAATTTCGACGAGGCGAAGACAATGCCGCGAGAGCGCGCGAATCGTTCCTATCGCCGTAGTATCGTAAAAGCGGTAGTAACTTCGGTTCGATCGACTGTTTGTCGACTGGTTGTTTTTTACGGCCTGGTTGGTGGAGGCCGGCGGGAATGCGGACAACGACGATTGGCGCGCAACCGAGAATTCGGGACGAGCCGCGCAAGGAGCTCCCCAGTTGGGAGTAACTCGACAACCGTTGAAACAGCGAACTGCTACCGACCCTCCGCTCGAGAATCAGAAAGGAACGGAGACCGTCCAGTAAACCGACAACCGATCGGTCGCGTATTGCTTTCGAGTACAAAAGACGCGACAATGGGCCACAACGCCCGGCGTATTCATCGCGCCATCCGATTACCGCGCGTTCCAGCAGTCACGTGGTGCCTTGTCCGCGACAATCCAATCGGCGATCTGATCAATCAACTGGCTTGAGCGAACGCTTTTTCTTCGGATATAAACGTCGGACAATTGGATCGCCTAATTATTCGTTGGGCGACCCGACCGCCCGGTCGGACTAATTTCGAAATTTGTCGATAATAATATAATAACGGACCCGCCGACGACGACTGCGCCGCGTCGACCCTTCCGAATTACGACGAGGAAACGATAAAAAACCGATTCGAAAAACGCGACGGCGTTTTCAAATGTTATCGTACCAAAAACGGGTGGCAACACAAACGTCCGTACTTCTCCGCGTGTTTACAATTCGGTCCGCGAAAACGTACGCTGATATCGTTACGTACACGCCGATACGTTTTTTTTTTTAACGAGTCGGCCGGCGCGCGGAAATAATAACGCACGCCGTTACCGTTCCGCCGGACGCGTCGCTTGGACGACGAACTAAGTGTCGCGGCGAAGCTGTTACGTTACGGACGACGGATTCACATTTGCCGACAGTTCCGAGTTATAAAATCGTATCTATAAATATTACGCGTCGCGCGATATAGCGGTGTGCCAAAGTTCGCGAGTGCCAAACGCCGGCGATTTATACACGTACGACGGCGGCGCTTTTACACTTTTTGGCAAAACCCCGAAATAAACGACTAGAATAATTTTTAATTTACCGGCCGGCGGTAATTTACGCTCGTTCGTACTACGCTTACAACCGTTACGAAAACTTCATCGCCGAACGCGTGCGCGCGCGCGTCGATAAACTTTTACGGCGACAGCCGCCCGTCGTCCGAACGAACCGTGCCCGAATAAAACGGTCGAAATAAAACACGCGCCAGCCATTTCCGTTACGTACGTCGTTCGCTATCCGCCGCCGGCACGCGTTCGTAATTACGGACCTTTCGACGTTTCACCGAACGCCCGCCGGTGTAGTGGATACTCCATTTCCGGTGGCGTACTTAGACCTGAATTTCGGGACGGGGTTGAATAAATCGGACCGCCCTAACGAAACGCCGTTACAAGGTTATTCGTTTTTAACGTTTTTACGTGTATACTTTAGTTATTATCGACCGAAAAGAAAAAATATACGTCCGGTAAGAAATCGAAATTTTTTCGAAAATTTTCGCGGGGGGGAGGGGTGAACGTCAGTTATTTAGTACGCCGCCGGCGCGAAACGGTTCAATTACAAAAGGGCGAACGGGCAACGTCGACGGGCTCGACCGATATCTCTTATTATCTTATCGGGTAATTAAACGAAACGGCCGTCGAGCGCGGCGTTTAATTTTTTTATCGGTCGCGTTTACGAGCGCCCGTTGTCGTTCGGGCCGATTATATTATTTATCGACCGCCGTCGTCGGCCACGGCGTACGACGAATAACACTTGGTAAAATAGTCAATTTCGTATGGCGCGTTAAAAGACGGCCATTGGCGATAATATTATTATGAACGGGAATCATTGATCGGCACGACGACGACGACGACTACTACGACGGCGGCGGCGGCGGCGGCGACGGTCATTTCGCCCGGTGGGTGGTAGGGACAAATATATGGACGAGGGAGAGAAGGAAAAGGGGTCAGAGGCGAGAGATATCGTTGGAATGTTTATGGTCAAAGCGTGCGACTTTTATTGAACTTTGGGCGTATCCGCCGCCAATCTCGCGTGTTTTTGTTTATCTCGTCCGGAACGTCCGCCGCCCCGACTGGCCGTCTATTTGCCGCGGCCCCAAAAAGTATCTACGACGCTCGCTCAATTGTTACGAGGTGGAAATAAAACCGATATAAAAAAAAAAAAACGCCGATTCGGTTTCGACGACAGAACGTTTACACGTACGCGCTGGGGTATTTAAATAAATACGCGACGCGTAAAATATTTATAACGTTCGCCGCGGATAAACACGTGTTACGCGCGTTCCGTACGATCTAGCCACACGGACGGTGTAAACGTTTCGGTAATTATATTACGACGTCGCGAAAATAATAATGACGAATTCGTCGCCGGAAGTATTACGCCGGTTTTCGGGGTGTGGTATAGTCGGCAAACAATATAAGAGTAAAAATAAGGATAACCCGGAAAAAAAGGGAAAACACCAACGACGGAATATAATCGTGTATAACCCCGTGGACCCTTTAAATTCGTTCGACCGTGTGCCCGGGATAGGGATAGTGGTGGTTTCCGTAGAGATTCTCGTTTTAAACCGTGTTCGACGGTGGTAGTATTTCGCGTGTGTTTTTTTTTTTGTTCGGTCTTTTCGTTTTTCCGTACCCGAGATAGCCTTAAGCCCGAGATATCCCTGCGGCGGCGAAATCCCGCGGCCGTGAGTTATTGAATTTCAAAAGTTGAGCTCCGTTCATTTATTACCCCCCTCCCCATCCCCAATCCGGAGTGGTTGAAGCGAAATAAAAACGTCATAACCGTATCGTCTTCGTTTCCCTCGAAACGAACGGGTTACTTTCCGACGAAAATAATTAACGTTTTTGATTCGAGATATTTTACGCGCCGCCGTTGTATTTTATTTACGCGGTCGTCGCGCGTGCGTTATTTTCACGGCAATCGAAAATCCGTCCGAATTTATAAAACGCCGACGAACACGCGAAAAAACTCCCGATTCCCTCGCGCGCGAATATTCGTAATCGTTCGCGGTCGTCCGTACGAAACGGACTATCACGACGGTTTACCGATCGAAGAGACGTCGCCGGCCATCAGCCTCTTTCATGGGCCACATCCGGTGGTTCGATTAAAAGCCGACGGGGTAAACGTGACGAAACGACGTCCGGGCGCGCGCAATAATTAACGACGACGTTATTATTAAAAACGAATAGGGTAACGCGGTAACGTTTTCGGAATTGGACGACGAGGCGAGCGCGCGTTTTCTGCTTATTGCGGCAAACCGTTCCGGGGATAATTTATTTACGTACCGCGCGGCTACTTAAACCGTTATCGTCCCCGCAGTTATACTCTCTTATCTGCGGCGGCGGCGTCCTAGTAGCGTAGAAACTTTACCGTACGCGTCGCGTTATTTACGCGGTTGGCCCGAGGATTTAAAATTTTCCGGGGTTGTTTTTATTTTTTCCGGTATTTCGTCGTCCCCCGGTAATCTCTCAGGCCGCGATCCCCGGGGCCGATAACAGCGCTCACACGGGCGCACCGCCGCCGTAACAACGGGACGTTAAAAATACCCGCGGCGTTACGCGTCCGGTCCTTTTGGCCTTAACACGTTCGCGTACCGGAACGGTCGCTGGCACCGGCCGAGGTCCAGATAACACGAGCCGTTCATACCGGGACTGGTTCAAAAGGTCTCTCGGTCCGCCGTAGATTGCTGGACGCCGTCCAAGTTGCTCGTTTTCCCGGCCGTTTAAGTAGCGGAATACAAAACGCGAGACGACGAAAAACACCGAACGGTTTTACTATGGGACGGGCCAGGAGGGGGGGGGTGCCGAGAGAACAGAGACGAACGCGGCTTATAAACGGTCCCCGAGGACCGGAAATACCTCCGTGTAAAACCGCGTTTTTAGCTTCCGGGCCGATTGCAAGTCGCCCTCGGGGACATCCGTCGGAAACAGAAACAGCGTGTGTCGGACGACGCGTTAACCGGCCGTTTTTATCCATTTTCGGGGCGGAACTAAACGCGTACTACTACTCGTCGTCGGCCGACCATGTACAACGGGGCGGAGGACACGAGCGTTTGTCGCGAAATCGATAGGAAAATAAGAAATTCGTTCGCGTCGTCGGTATTACCAGTCTCTGGACACTCTTAAACGTTATCGCGGAATATTATCGTTATTATTTTCCAGAACCTGTTAAAATCAACCAGAAAAAAAATCGTAAACTCGATATTCTTTCTCATTTGTCAATTTTAACGTATACACGATATGTACAATGTACATAACGATTTACAATCGAGGAAAAAATTATTATTTACGAAAACATATTTTTTCGTGGGTATGGTCACATTGATTTTCCTCCCAAAAACACGGCGAATTCGTTTAAGAGAGATTTATACCTATACTTCTCACATAATTCATTATCAGTGTCAATCTATTCTGCGGTATTCCGATGGCGTCTACGACGAAACGTTTCAAGAACACGGTTCGAACGTTTCACCGAAACTGTCGCGCGTTCGTGTATCGGCCGACGTAATAGTAAACGGTCTCCGGCGTAAAAACGGCTGGCCGATAGTCCCGATAATTTGTTCGGCCCGAACGTACGACCGCCGGTTTGTTTGTCAGGTAAATACTGGCCCGGACGAACGTACTTGGGACACCGGGCGAGTGGCCGTCGTTTATCGAATAGAAAACCGATAGTTACGAAAAAGAAGCCGATCGTCCTTTTAACGACAAGAAAGGAGAGCGACGTGACGAGCTATCCCCACGTTGTTTCATCTCGTCGTCCCCGGCCGTCAAATTTCATTTACGACCACGTTCGAACACTAACGTTTCCGAAGAACTATCGCGCGGTGACGTTGGACAACTCTGTCCAGCCACGGGGCGGCCATATTTACAACCTCCTTTACGCCGAAACCGTATAATGGATCGGGTGGATGTGGCCACGCGGGCGCCCGCGACTTTATCGTCGAGTTACGTTCCCGTTTATTATTACGTAAACGAAAAACCGCGCGAGTTGTCGTCGACGTGAAACGTTGTGTGCTATTCTTTTGTACGCGAAAATTCGGTCGCGCGTTGTCTATAGTATTATTCTCGCGGCGATTAGTACAACGTTCGCCATTCGATTTGTCCGGAGTGTTTTTCGCGGTAAGCTCGTGTGCATTTGAAGGGCGCTAATAGTCGGCGCCGCCATAAACAGTTCTTCGTATCCTTCGCGTCATCACGGTAACGCGTTGTGCGGGCCGACGGGACCCGGAAGTTTCTGAATTAACTTCGAATTACTCGTCGCATTGTCTCGTTCGATACGAAATTATTGACTTATTTTACCTTTACGTACGAAGCCCGGCTGTCGTATGTGTTGACCACAACACTTCAGAAGACCACCTAACCTAAAAAAAAAAACGACTCGTCCGATCGTTCACAATCGTAAATTCGCGAAACTTTCGACGCCGACGATTCCGCGACAAGGCGTTTAAAAACTTACGGATACGTTACGCCCCCTCTCCCCGTGTGTGTGTTTCGAGAAATAATTATTCCGGTCCAACTAGAGTCCCGTCGTTCTTTCGTGTGTCCTCCCCACCCGCAGCCGGCCCCCCCTCCCATTTCGTCACAATTTACGGCACCGACGATCCGGACGTTACCCGAATTTCTTTCCGCCGTTCGTTAATTTTTATTCCTAAAGTACCTCGCCCGCGTATCGGCTGTACGTAATACACGAGGTTAATAGTTTATAAACGACGCGTTGTACACCCGTCGCGCGTTTTTTGCAATAACGTCGTACTTCCTCGCGACCAACACAAAACCGGAGAATTAAGGTACTCAAATATACGTGTATACATATATGAAACGTACGGTTAATATATATGGCGCGCGCGAGGGACGTCGCGAAATTCGTATAAACATAAATTTACTTTTATAATACGATACTTACGAGTACGCGTAAACGAGCGGCGTTGTTTTATATATATATATATACACACGTTAATACGTCGACGTGTTACATTGTACAAGGTTTTTATTTATCGTTCGGTAAACCGCGTAAACGTTCGTAACCGACGCATACGAATTCGGAGTCGGTTCCTCTCGGGTTACCCGCGGCCAATATCCCGTACGACGTGTATACATACACGACTAACGGACTGACGTCGACGAAAACAAAGAACGAACGAATTCCTAACCATTAACCGTCGTCTTAAAGCCT
The DNA here is from genome assembly GCA_025469175.1 of Geopemphigus sp. TES_GeoC_2020. Taxonomy (NCBI): domain Eukaryota; kingdom Metazoa; phylum Arthropoda; class Insecta; order Hemiptera; family Aphididae; genus Geopemphigus; species Geopemphigus sp. TES_GeoC_2020. The sequence goes on along the minus strand of JAIPRN010002531.1, from coordinate 3,763 downwards.
TACCATCGAAATATGTTCGCGGTTTGGGGCTAAACTGCGTCGTCCCGCGTACATAACGTATAAATACGACGCTTAGATCCGTGAACCGAAATCGCGTTATATTATAAACGAACCGATATGAAACGATAAATACGACGAACTGTATGGGGCTCAACGACCAAACGGGAAACGATAGTTTCTAATATTTAGACTGTATTTACGACGTTTCTTCACATCTGACGAGTGTGGGGAGGGAGGGTATCCGATAAACAATCACCGCGACACGACTACAATGTAACCCGTCGTTACCAACGTGGTTCGCCATTGTTTAACCAATGGCGTTCGAACGGAGCGGTCCGATTGTCGTTCGATTCGATCGGCGGCCGCACAAACGCGTGTTCAATAAATATCCCCGATTATTCCGAACGAACGTTTTTTTTTCTTTTTTATTCATAAGCTTTGTAGTACGCGTTTCAGCTTGACAGCTAGTATATTTACAACGTTATAACGAAAAACCCGACGAATAAAAGAAACGGATTATTTTTTTAAGGATCGAAGTTGTTAAGGATTTAGCTTAAATTTTTAAGAAGGAATTGGAAACGATTGATTCTGTCCGAAGAGAGACTAGGGCGACGGAAAAGAAGGTGCGAGAAGTCGCAAATATCGGAAAGACGGGGACAGAGAGGAGTTGAATTGAAACCTAAATAAAAAGAGCGAGCTGGTTGTGTAGTAATGTTAATCTAGTAAAGGAGATAATGTGCCATCTAGAAAGATTGGAATTAAGGAACCATGGGGGACGAGGGATTTTAGGGTACGATTGATTTGTACCGTTTGCCGAACGAACGCGATTAAACGTTACGTAATTATTATACCAAAATTAACGCGAGATAATTTCCGGTGCACAAACCAGTCGTTGTGCTCGTTCCAATTTATAGGTTCGAGTTCGTTCTTTTTTCGTTTCGTTCTCGAATCGCGAGTCTTTTTACGACAGTTTTTTCGTCTCGAACAAAAGTCGCGTGGAGCGAGTGAATATGGACGGTGGCGTGGTACCGCCGGTATATTTATACACGCCGAACATTCGCGTACGGATAGTGCCGGGCGCGTCGTCACGACGCGAAATCCGGAACTCGACGCGTCCGGTCTTTTACGGCGTACATTATCGAATTAGTATGCCATCTACTTCCCGATCGTTTCTCACATTTTCTCGAACAACAGCGGTCCGTTCGTGATGCCGAAGGTTGGCCAGGACGTTGCTCGTCTTGTTCGAAACGCCGGTACCGGTCAAACGTTACGCGCAAAAAAGCCAACTTTATCGTTTAAGTTAAAAGTCCCCACTGGCGCTTTTACCGATTTTCGAGCAACATTCGCGCGTCGTCCCACAATTTGTATACCGTCGGTTTTATACGAAACGCTCAACTTCGAACGCGTACTGGTTTCAGACTTTTATATACGCGGTATACCGGGGTCGAGCTTTTTTTTTTGTCTCGAGCTAATTTTGGTCAAATAATATCTCCGGTGACGTTCTTTCGGAACAATTTTAATCGGATGGGGTGGGGGTAGGGGTATTCGTTGAACACGTCTCGTCTCTGAATACGCGACGTACACACCTGTTGACGACGATCAGAAAAAACAAAAAAACCGCCACCGCGGTGGGAAGGACGTTCGCGTTTAAAAAATGTCCGCGTCAAAGACAATTCCAATCGTTTCGGACGTCGATTAACCGAAATCGAACCGAATCGTTTTTTCCAAGTTTCGCGTCCGAAACTACCCTTTGGAATTTTCATTTTATTCTCGACGGGCCGAAAATATTAGTCAACTCGGCCGATTTCGTACACAAAACGAACGTATATATAAAAAATGAGTCGCGTTTCGAGCCGCCATTATGTATACACGGCCAACGACGACGTTCAATCGGACGGAACGACGACGATAAGAGTGCCTATAATAACGCTACCGCCGGACGTTCGACCCCTCGCGCGCGCGCGTTTAATTAAAACGTTCCCTATCGGCTTTTCGTACCGTAGAGTACGCCGCGGTGCATAGCACGCCGGTCGTTTCGTCGGCCAACGTCGAAAATTCGTGTGACTTACGTCGTCCAACAAATTCGCCTCCACATTTTCCCATCCAACGATGACTCCTTCCAATTCATACCTGGTCTCACATTCTCTACATCTTCCTTCGTATCCAATCTTCCCCGTCTTCGTCTCGGCCTCTCGGTGCCGTTGTCCCTTCTTTATTACTACGGCGACCCGCCCGCTTGAATACGCGCGAATTTTGAACGCGTACCGAAGAGGAAAACGACCACGTTTTAATTTTCGACCGAAGTGAAATGTCGTGGACCGACAACGCGTTTCGCCTTCGATTCGCGCAGGTGGCCGCGACGTTTTTCAAAACGTTTACAATTTTTGTTTTCGGTTCGCGTACGTTACGGTTTCGATCGATATATTTATCGCGATCCAAGAACATTTCCCGCGGCGGGCCGGATGAACGGTAACGCTAGAACGTTCGTATTCGACAGGAACGCGCCGTAAAAACTACGAGGTCGTGTCGATAAAGGCGTAATTCCTCGCGATCGCGACGCCTTTTCAACGGTCCGTCGTTTTTTAAATATCGGTTTTACAATGACGTTCGTTCCGTTCGTGCCAAGGGACAATCGTATAATCCATTTACGGCGCGCGTTATTTCCGTTACGCGGCCATTCGGTTTCGTCCGTTTGCTAATCGATCGGCGCGACGAGAAATATCGCCCAATAACGACGATAATTCTTTCCACGCGTTCCGTCCTACACGAATATTACGTTTTACGTTCGGTATTTCCTCGACACATACCAGTCCCATGACTGCCCTTTGTACCGGCGAACGATCGAAAACCGTAAAAAAAACGAACGAAATCGAAAAACTCGCGCGAAAGGGATATATACACGTTCGGCCGAAGCGCGCAATCCAAACGCGAACTTTCGGTCGTCCGTCCCGTCACTCGTCCTCGGCCGTACGTGGAATTCGTCCATTTAAACCACCCGGGTCGGTTACGCCGAACGCGATTGGAGGAAACGCGTTTTGCCGAAGAAATCACGGGACACACTAAACGGAACGAAAAACCAAACCCCTCGGTCGGATAGTAGTCGCCTTCTTTTTCGTCTTCTCCTTTCGTAGCAGCCGTCGTTTCGATTAACCGACGTACTCGGGCGTTTCAAATACGTTCGCGGGAAACACGGGAATAAAGAGCGGACGGCCGGCCATACACGGTAATAACAAAAACCAGAGGAACCCGCCCGGGTCGTCGTACTCGGATTACGACACGCCGTTCGTCCCTTACGGTCTAATTAAATGTACGACTGGTCGTCGTACGCTCCGTATCGACGGAGCGCGTTTAATTAACAACCGCGGCTCTTAAATCTTTCTCGCTCTCGACGGCCGTCCCTTTTACACCACGTTCGCCCCGTTCCTCCATCCCACCGACCTTGTCTATTGTCGCGAATACGGGCCGGATAAACATACGTCGGACGTTCTTTTTTAAACGATTAAACGCGCGCGTCCGTTCCCGTTTTCGACGTTTACGATTAAAAACTCTTACCGGTAACCTAACCTAACCACTCGAAAACCGTCTGGCCGGCGCTACGTCTCTACTCTGTCCGCCAACGTAATTCTATTAGTTTTCGTACGCTCCGATCGGACGGGCTCTACGCGTTCCCGATTACCCGGTACACGGTCGTTCCGTTTTTTTTTTTAAATTTCCAAAAGGGCCGTCGTAATCGGAAAAAAAAACGTATAGTTCGAACGTTCGA
>JAIPRN010002530.1:0-29550 GCA_025469175.1 Geopemphigus sp. TES_GeoC_2020 | reverse complement strand
TATATATATATATATAATAAATGATAAACGAACGATAAATGTTCTATCGGGATTGTTAGTAGGTACAGTGTACATGATGACGTTTTTTAAGCGCGGGTTTCGTCTAGTAACGATAAATAATAACGGAATATATTTGTTTCGAGTATATTTAAGGTTTCGCGCGGATACTTTGTACTTAAAAACAAAAACCGGCGAATACGACGTAATTATTCGAATCTCGAAGCTATCCGGCGAATTATTATTTCGGGCACCGTTTACAAACGATCGTTATATTTCGCTGCGATACCATTTGCGAGTTTATCGTATTGTTTCGGCCTATAACACGAACTCTACAAATCTTCATCCGCAGTCCTTGACTAGATAATATATTGTATACACACACCTCGGGCCATAACCAAGAGATTCTGTTATCGATCACTAACGTTATAATGCCGCGACCACCGTCCCCGCGTTATACAGTCATGTCGTCCGAATATACGCGCTCATTGAATCTTTGTTATTATTCGATTTGAATAAAATCCAACGCGTATGACCGTAATAAGATGATTACTTTAGTCGTGAAATTTTTTCGTTTAAGAAAAATACGTTCGTTATACGATCAATGTAAGGAGAAATCGAAAATATTTTTTATAACGAATATAAGTGTAATAAAATACAGACAATCGCAATTACGGGGACCAAGGGAGTAGATTTGACCGAGTAGGATATCATTCATCTCGTCCCGTTAATTATCGAAGCTAATTAAAATCGATTAAATTTTTATAACGGAAAAAAACGCGTTCCGGGGTAGCTAGAATCTTGTGAAAGAAAATTTAACGACGTGTATAATATAAGTGGCCGGATGGCGTAAAGATACGATTATATTCAAAACAGTTTAAATAGACGTTAGGGAAACATTTGGGTGTGTTCCAGCGTGAAACAAAAAACAATGGTAGAGTTCGCCATATAATATATACGACGTAGACTTTAAGACGGCGGTGAATATATTTGCGGGACGGTACATTACTGATTGAATACTTTAGATTCAACGTAAACCGATTCTATGTCGTTTAATTTTCGGAGGCGTCGTTAGTAAAAAAACAGAATAGAAACAATTACGCGCGCGATTACGAAAATACCGTCGCGAAATCCGCGAGTTCGGTTGGGTTTCTTAACGCATCGTAATATTCATAATACGAGAACGCAACGGCCTTTCTTGGCGGAAACATTATATTGTAATAATACTGTAACGGACAGAAGTGATTAGTAGTTTATTGAATTCGACCACCGAAATATATTACGTTCCGACATTAAACAGGGACCATTCGTGATTGGGCATTAGCCATTAAAACGGGGTACGCGTACTTAAATTTGATTACTGTTTTAATTTCGGGAACGACGATAAATCATCGGGTTTAGGGAGACGCTACGATTTTAAAACAAAGTTCGGCGTACCTCCGCCAAACGTTCGTTTTTGTTTCGATCGCGACGAATTTTCGTTTTTTTTTTTAGCCAATTTAATTATATCGTAGCGGAAAAAAGTTTAAAATTTTCATTTAGTAGTTATAATGAAATTTACACAAAAACAAAAACACCTCCCGAAAAAACACATATTACGATACGAATTATTTTCTCGTTATTATTTATAGTCAACAAACTTCGTCCATTCGTTCGGGTCACCGTGTTCGACCGCGATTTATTATCAGGTCGAGTTATATAGATGTACAGGTAAACACAGGTCCAGTTCAAGAGACGTTAGTGCCTATTTCGCGTTTCACTTACTCGCCAAAATGTATCTATTGCTATGTAGTCGGCGTATACCAAAAGTCGACTAGTTTTCGAGGTCGGATATGACCGCACGAAATGTGTTCGTATTAAATAGAATATATATATACATATACGCGTGTGTTGGAAATATACGGATAACCTCATTTTGAACCGTACACTACGCGTTAAAAATGTCTAAAATGCTCACAGTCTTGTGACATTGTTATTATTTAGTAGTAACGGATAATGTGTCAGAGGCGAACCCGTCGCGTACAATAAATGATTATAAAACGTCCATCGCCCGCCGGGGACATTATACATCCGAGGTTATTAAGTCCGTTATTATTATCATTTATGATAGATTGCCAAACGACCGGGGGCGTCCCTTTTATCAAACCTACCGTCCTTTATACTTTCTGGCCTTTCATCGCTTTCCCCGGCCAAGATTCAAGTATAGCGTTATTGTAACCTACCGTCTTTATTATATATTATACGGTACATACGCACGCCGGACGATCTAATTATGACCACTGCAGTGATATGGACGTGTTCGGCCTTTAAGATACTTAATGACGAAGCTAACGTTTTCGATATATTTTCCCGACCGTGCCCGTTTCATTTCGTATCCGGACGATATCGTTTTATATTTTCGGAATCACGACGTTTGACGGAAAATCGATTTCGAACCGAGCTCGGTTTATCCGTTAAAAAAAAACCCGTATAACAGTATAAGATTTCCATTAAACTCCCGAGGACGTAATTATAAATAATACGAATTCGTACACGGCAGTGAGAACTGTAAACGTATAATATTTGTACGGAGACTTGGGCGGAGTATTAAATTGCCTATGAGTATGGGTTTTTGAATCGTTGTCGCGGCGATAAACGCTAAAACGGATATATCGTTGGCACTCTGAATTCCCGATCACGCCCCGGTATTTATTTATTAGTTTTTTCTTTTTGGCTAGGCATTATTTGAACGTTCCTTCGTTTTCGCCGGTTTATGTCCCCGGGACGCCTCATATCTACCTACAGGGAGCGTGGTACGGTGGACTTTATTTCCCGAAACATTTTTGAAGGGGGCTAATGTTTTTGTTGTTCCGTCATTCGAGTGGCGTTCGTATACGAGAATGGGCAACAAATCGGAAACGAGGCTTCCAGTTTGGCGGATTAACGTTAAATATATCAAAACATAAAAGTATACGACGCGTATTTTTCGTCTATTTTTTCTTTCATTTGAACACATATTAGGCTGTATACACTGTATACACGATCAGATTCTTAATTTTTTTCCGAGGTGATTTACTCGAGTCACACATTAAATGTAATTATAACGTTTTCAACATACACGTAATTCGTGTTACGCGTACATCCTCCCCCTCCTTTCGCGTTCAATAATTTATTGGATTTATAACGCGTAACGGTTTTAAGTGGTTACAAGGGCACGTTTTATGTTCTACGGTTTTAGAATTTTTTCCATCGAGCCTATTACTTCGGCTACAAGAATTTTGTCAACCGATTATCGAAACGGTTTCTTAATAGAGCGTAATGTTTATCGTAGAATTATAGACTTTACCCAGACAGAACATCGTTTTTCAGTTTCTAATATTACTTTCGCGCGTAAACTATTCACGATTCGTATTCGGTATTGAATTTTTCTTTCGAGTCGTTCGTTTTAATACTATAGGCGTTTATTCGGTTGGAAACGATGCCTGTCCTTTTAGGCGGATTGAAAAAATTATAATAAAGCATAACCGTTAAGATAAACGAACAACATTTTAATCTCTCCGAACTGTACCGCAGAAATTACCGTCGATTCCATTCATTACGTAGAGTACGCGTAAGACGAAATTCTCTCTAAAAACAAATTGCGTTTTGTCTTTACGTAAACGAGTTTTTACTTTCAAACCTACGAATAATTTTGTAATTTTTGGTCGAATTAAAATTTATACGCGTACATAAACAGAAATAATAATAACAATATTTTATTACAGGTAGGACGCTTAAAAATACTTTGCATACTAACAGGCAGAGTAGAAGAGAGTACCGATATTATCCAACATTTTTGAAATTACAATTCTGGCGTATTGAGGAATATTATTAAATTCCGCAACTAAGACTTTGACTGCTTAAATTATATTAAAACATAATTGTCGTACTACTCTGCATGCGTAAGCGGTAAATAGTCGCAACGTTAACTGTTCGTATTTTAATTAAAGGGCAAATTGTTCGTAGAATTTTATTTTCATAGTAATCCGCACTTACTCTATATGATATTGGCTTACAAACTGACGTATAGTGGGTATTTTAATTAACGCCTAATAATTTTATAAAACGTCGTGACATCGACGGTGAAAATTATTTTTCAATTTTTAGAACTTCGCGTTGGAGAGAGTTCAATTCGATCTATTCTGGGTAATTTAATACTTTATGTACTATTATCTCTTTTACGATCTAAGCTGATACTCTTCTTAGACAATAATCGTTAATACGTGTGTCCACGTTTCACTTGGCATATTCGTTATCCACGGACATTTTCCCAATACCGTTATCCGAACCGCGTATATCGATACTGTCGATATGTCGAAAAAAATTTGACAATATGATTTGTTCAACCGATTAAGAAAATTCAAGTGCATTAATCAGTGTGTTTATGTCGCTTTCATTCTCATAATAAATGTTTCGGAGATAAAAACGGTTTATGCCACATTTAGCGATAATAAATTTGCGTCACTGAGTTAATGTACTAAGAAAACCGCGGCAAAAAGTTGATAATTTTCCGAATCAAATATGGATGAATGGAGTAAACAAAAAAATGAGTTCGACCCACGGGATTACGGCTAAAACGAAATGTTAGTGATACATATTAAGTTGAAAATGTATTTTTTGGTAAAAAAAAAAATACCGAAATATAAAATACATTATATACATAATAACATGATAACTCCCAAAGGAAATTTTCTTATCGAATAAAATAGCATTGTATCGTCGAACGTACAATTTATACTTAAATGCTTACAATGATGGGTTTTGTCGAAATGTTTAGAAAAATATTTGAAAACTATTGCTCATGTTGAATCGCGATAAAATAAACGTCGACGTTTTTTTTATGTTTAAAAATTAATTTTTAGATTTTGTGCGAAGCGATAAATAGATATTTTATATACGAAAACTTTTTCGTATTACAAGAACGAATGCTCGGATGATTTTTACTCGCAATATTTGTCGGTAGCGAATTCTATGTAGTTGGTACTTTAATCGAGACGTTTCTCCATTTTCTCTGTAATTTTCTTTATGCTCAAAGGAAAACTACTTACAATTATTTAAGTATTTATTTATAAAATTATTATGTTTTTTAGACTTTTTTAAGTTATAAAAAGGAATTTTAAATTTTCTCGTAAGAAGTTTTCATTTACATGAATAATTAATTATTATACCGTGAAACAAAAATTAAATTTTTAGCAACGTTCGTGTTACAGTTCGGTACGAATGGATATCGAAAAAACCCGTGATAGAAATTGTGTCTTTAATTTAAAACAGTTACGCACTTAAGTAAATCGCTTTTTTTGCGATAAAAATTAAGAATATATTTCTCGTGAATTGATTACGAATTATTCATACAAGCAATAATTCTTAAGAATCGGTCATATACATATATAAAACACTAATACGTTTCCATTCCGTTAAATTTAACTCGTTATTGACGACTGAATCGAGTCATAAGGACGTACACAATATCCAACTCCAAGTGCTGGTCTAGGAATAGACCACATTGTTCTCGTCTATTGAACTGTCAACGTCACGGATGGTTATATATACCATATATATATACATATATATGGGTCGAAAGAATTCGGACGGTATTATACTTATAGAATAAGATCCGTTGAAATGGGCGTTGGATTTCACGAGTAAAATGAAGTACGGTTATAACGTTGGTTTTTGTTTCTTCGGTTGAACGAGAGGGTTTCTTTGTTTTTTCGAAAATCGACCAGGATAATGGGGCTAGGGGAGTAACGAATAAGGACGAATTTTTTCTCGAAATTTATAGACACGGATAAAATGTTGGAGGTAATAAAATTTGTTAAAATCATTACGGAATTTGTTTTGAACATCTCATGTTGTACATATATACTGTATCATTGTATAACTGATTATATATATATATATACATTCGTGTAGTTATAAAAAATAATACGATTAAAATTTTGCGAGAACGTATTAAAGTTGTAGTGTAAAGTTTTAAAGATTTTCCTTCACAGATTCTCCAACTGTACAACATAATATACACTGAATATTCACACTCACACTATATATTAGTTGATTAAAGTTTGTCTAATGTTACACGAGTGTTCTTACGAAAAGTTTTCGGTGAAAAAACCGAAATAGACTAATTTTAATTTTAGTGTGGCTTTCGATATATATACATTGAGAGAACGTATCCAAATGAATATTCAACGTGAAGGGGAGACCGCAATATTGAGCGGTAGCTGGAAAGTGGTTGCGATAATTAGTAGCCAAAGTATCGTAAAAAGTGTGGCTCTGAAAGTATTTCTTTGCGGCCGACTGGTTTATAGTTAGAACGTTCGTAATTGAAATCGTTAAGTCCGTTACTTCCGCCGCGTTAATATACGGTCGTATTTTATTCACGCTTTCGTTTTTGTTATAATGACACTTGAACGCTAGATTTATGACGGTACACCGCGTATAGGATTTCTATGTATACGTCTTTTTTTCGAACTGTCCGATAATTAATTCGGCAACAGAATTTTCTGTTCTTTCGTTATTTCGGTAGGGTGTACCGGTTTTTTACTTGTTCACTTTTTTAATACGGACGAACGTTTCGTTGATCTTGACACGTATCACTTTCACGTAGCGGTATTGTATTTAGTTGGTTTGATATGTCTATCAATTTTTTCGACAATTTCCTTAAGCGTAAAATTACCGAACGTTTTCACAACATTTCGAAAGAAACAATTTACGTAAAGGTTTCACCATGTACGTTTCAGATATGCGCTTTATTCGTATAAAATCTTAAAACTTATTACAAGATTTGACATATTATACTAAATATATCGTACTTTAAAAAATCGTTTGCCATAACATTTTGAGCGTTTTGATTTTCGAAAAAGTCAAACGAATTAACAGAGTTTTTGTTCAGAATTGATTTGCAATTGCTACGTTTTATCGTCGCTTTCAAATTCCAAATAATAACGCACTCCTAACAATATCCAATCAAGTGATCTAATCAAATTGATATATTTATTATATGTAAATTAATTTTGATAAATTGCTAGCGATGCTCAGATTAATTTAAAAAAAAAAATGATCGCGTCATTGCTTCAAAATTAAAAATTATAATAACGCAACTCTAAATGACACGAAAAAAAATTTATCGCTCCAAGTTTTACGATTTGTTATTGATATTTAATGTTTCAGAAATTTTTTCAACTAACTGTCATCCAAAGTTTAAAAATGAATCTCGTTTTTATCACGTGACATATATAATTTACATTGTTGAAATATTCATTTCCACCAACCGTTCGAATTTTGGTAATTGTTTTTATTTTCTCGAATAATTATTAGGAATTTTTATAGCCGTAATCACGATTCACATAACATCGAAAAATCAATTTTTTATAGGACAGACTGTGCAATCGTTTTCTCGATTTCTCTATTTTATATAGTTAATCGACTATTTACAATTTTTTATTTCTAAATTTTTAGTGCTGTGCACGTTTAAGGTGTACAATTATTATTCGCATATGTCACATTTATGAAAAGTACTCTACTCTATACCGTTCAAATTTTACCAACCACATTATATGTAATTTGAAGTGATATGGGTAGATATTTCTTTTTAGGAAAAATTGCGTTCTTATATATTTATACGTTATACGTTCATTCGATTTTTTAGACTGAATAGTATAAAAAAAAACGGTTTTTTTATTGTCTATCTATTTGTACAATACGAGATATTATCGCAAAATAAATTGTTATTTAGGACCAGTTACTACGACCGCATATGTGATTTCGCACTGAACACTATATATTACATACAAACGGTAGTATCGAGAATTTGAGTTTTTTATTATTTTTAACATTTGTCCGATCGGCGAAAGTTTATAGGAGAATTTTGGCTTCGAATTGGGTTCTTATTTCGACAAACAATCGTATTATGGGAAAACTTTGTTCGTCTTTCCTCTCGTCGTTAACTCGCCGTCTATAGATATTACACATATACCAAACGTATTTCCTTTTCAATAGTTTATGCGCATGGGTACCTTTTCGTATAGGATAATTCGCTGGAACAATCGCGTAAATGTATTTGGCTGGTAAATTGATCACGAATAATCCAGCGATTTCGACTGTTTTCGCGTGTATTTCCCCAAACAACGAATTAAATCGTTTAGACATTGCACACACACATACACACATGCGTGGTCTTCATCGTTTCTGTGCGCCTATACTTGCGCTCAGTCTTTTTGACTGGGACGATGTGGGCAATAAACCTATCGTGTTTCGTTGGTTCAATTTTTGATAGCCCAATGAGAATCAATAGCTTTAATTGTTAATTACCATTTTCCGCAATCATTCAAAATATATAATTATGTTTATTTGTAACGAGTAGATCAGAGTTGTTACAAATTCTAAAGCTATCTAAATATCAAAATATTCTTTAAAAACTATTTCTTTATAATATTTTATTTTAAAATCAACGTTTCGTATTTAACGTTACTTACGTACCCAAAATATTCGCTTAACATTCAATATATAAAACAAAATTATTTGAGTTGACACAAATATATTTACTTGTTTCGCGAACGACTAGAATTTACAGTAATTTTTTTTTTTTTGAAACGAGCGAAAAACGCAAATGTTAACGATAATAATTTATAAATCGCGAAGTATTAATTAAAATTATTACGAATATAACGTAATGGCTGTACCAAATGAGATGACTTAAGCACGAACGACCAAATTACATTCATTTTGGCTCGGAAAAGATTATATGTGATCGTATTTCCATTGACGTCGTCGCATCTGATGCACAAACACTCATGCACAAATATCGTCTACGTAGTCGTCGATTTGTGAGGTTATGGTCGTTCACATTATACAAAATTCCAATATTATCGCGTATAACTGTATTTTGTAGAGTTGCCGATTTCCGTTATTTACGCGCTCTCGAAATTCATGATTAATTTTTTTCATTTTCAGTTTTCGTTTTCTCGTTTTATTCGCTTATCTGCTTTATATTATATTAAAACGGAAAATAACGACGCCGCAGCTGCTGCAGTAGTCGTTTCATCAGCTAAAAGAAACAAGCATGGAAAAGTAAGAACATTTTATTTACAACTATTGACACGGTTAAAGGTGAATCCGTCGATTTTTCGTTTTATAAAATTTTATTAGTTCTCCAAAAACGAACATAAATAAAAAATACCACGTATTTTCCTTTTACCCGCGTACATTCGAATTATATAATAATATCGTTGTAATTATATTTTTGTCATTTTCTTTTCAGTACACGGGGACAGTCGACAAAAATCGATTTTGATTAATATCTATAAGGGGCTAATTAAAAACGAACCGAAAATTCTACACAATGATAAGCTAAAGAAGATATCCAGGGCATTAGGACGAAAATAGTTGCCAAAACAGTATCCGAATTAATCAAGAAGAAATCAAGCGTTTCGGAATTGAGACATCACCTAATAAGAAGCTTGCGAAACTGGCGTTGTTCGGCTTGCGCAATGTATGCAACAGAAGATGCACGTGTTTTGGTATCACCCTGAAATACTAACGATTGATAAAACATGTCAAACGGTCAACGACGATAATGAACTTTCTAATGTATCACGGTGCAATCTGCATAGGGTTTAAACGAAAACGGACATTGTTTATGTCAAAAGAAATAGTATCCTGACAGAAAGACAAAGCTTAATGTAATGGGAGACACGTCATCTGATTCAAATTCCGATTGATTTTTTGTATTTTTAATTTGTATATTCGCACCATTCTAGTTATTATATTATTTATAATTTTAAGCTTCGTATTCACTAACATTTGTCTTATTATTGGTATTATTATTATTTTGTGTTAAAACATCAGTGGCAATAGTATTGATTCATTCAACTCTCAATGAGTTATTTGAATAAATACCTTAGAATTAATAAAAATAATAATATATAACGAAATTACCAGAGAAAACATTAAATAATAAGTGGACTGTAATTCATATTAAACAACTGATGGTGAAAAACATAATTTGGCTGGTTAAAATAATTGAGTTTTTACGTACGTATTTATATATAATTAAAATAAAATCCAAATTCACGCGTTCTTAATATTTATAGTGTTCGGTCGAACTAAATTTTAAACGTAATATTAAATTTAAGTTTATGCTGATAGACGACTAAGCGTAACAACAATTAATAAAAATTAATTAGGAATTCGTTAAATGATAATAATTTGAATTTTCGAAAAAAACCGCTACGATATTTATCGAAATAAATTTGACAATAAAATACGGTCAGAGTCGAAAACGGGTATTTAATGGCCAAAAACGATAATAACCGTATACTTTTTTGTCGACGATAAATATTAATAAACGTTGAAAAACGTGTTACACTATCCAAGATCCGAACGAAAACGTACCGGTAGATTGATATGAAATCAAAACGACGTAGACGCGTCGTGTATTTTAAAATATATACAATAGTAATAATAATAATAAGATAATGGGCGTACGAAATTTTCGCAATTAAAGATAGGTGAACGTTGGGGTAGGGTATATCACGCAAACTCGGTTAGCGGCGGTCGAGAACCGCGGAAATATTATTTCCATAAATAATAAAAAAATATACGCGAATATACCCGTAGGTTACGATATAATAGGAAAATGCTGATTCGACTGTCTTAAAACTAATGAACCATTTCGTGTCAGAACGCGACTATATCGTTGAGCGGATCGTTAGACGCGCGCACACGAGTTATGTAATTTGGGACAGAGCTTCTTGATGTACTCTTTACCGAGAGATTTTGTAGAGGAAATCCGTATAGATAGAAAGCAATCGTCATTAGGGAAAGGGATTGACATTACATTATCCTCCTGAGCAGACCATTTTTATATTTTAATAATCTTTATTGACAATTTGTATTTTTCACAATTACCGTGTTCTCTGTTTATACTGAAAATTTAAATACCCGGTTTCGAGTAACGTAAAATAAACGATTTTATAACGAACGAATAAAAAAAAGCTATTTTTTTTTCGTACTATTTTAATTAGTCGAGAACTAAAATAAGTGTGGCGCTCAGATAAAGTTTTAGTGTTCATTTTTAAAGAGACTTTACGCGAATTATTGTTTATTATTTATAAATCTGCGATAATGGTTAAATTAGACGAAAAATATAAGTCGTAATTAAATTATAAAAAGTTTTTTGTTCGATAATTGTATTAAAATGTACGCGTCGTTACTCTAAGGGTGGACCGGAGAAGATTTCCGGTTAGCGAATTAAATAGATCACGTCAGTTTATTCGACGCAACCTCTTATTCCGTAATTTACGTCGTTCGACATAATTCCTATTGATAATTTGGCAAATTTTTTTTCTACGGATAACGTTTAGATTAAGTCGTAAAAAATGTTTTTACGGTTGCTCTATATATGCGTGTGCACGGCATTCCGGATAGGCATTTCTATAGCAGCGTGTTGTTGTGGGTTCACCGTAGGCATACTAGGTGGGAAGAGAAACATTGTTGAGGCGGGACGCTTACCGATTAATTTGTACGTTACATTTACATTTTTCGTTTAATCGTTAAAACACAAAGAACTTTCATTTACGCATAATTGACGTATTTCTTAAATATTTGAGCGGAATCGAAATCTTTTTAGTTTATTTTTTTCTTTCGAAATTTGTCTTTCAATTGTTATTTGTCCCATCATAGAGGTCAATCACGGAGATAAGGCGAGATTCAATTTACGTTCATAGGAACATAATTGCTAGAAATTAATTCGTTTTTACATAATTCGAATTTGTAGAAACTAAACATTAGTTTTAATTTTAGTCCTAAGAATAAACGATTATTTATTTATATGACCGTATTCTTTGTCGCGTATATTCAACAATTTCTTATCGCGATAAATATTATATATATATATATATATACTTTTTAGAACTTCATTATTGACACTGGTGGTACATTATTCAACGACAATTATCAAAATGAAATTTCACGGTGACACGTTTTTGAAAGCTTAGAATATTTAAGTGGAAGTCATTGTAGCGCGACACAATGAAACGTAACGAATATTTTACAATTTTGTAGTACGTAATAGACACATGGGACCGACGAGCGTAAACATAAACTCATATTTGCTCGATCCATTTTCTTTTCATCCAATTGTTTGTCACAGGAGTATACCGAACGTTATACTTCACATTATCATATATATATATATATATGTGTGTGTGTGTGTGTGTTACGGCAAATTATAATATAAAAATCGGGCATTCTGTATTGGACAACGCGTAAAATTCCGATGGTAGATGGGAGGAAATTTTAAGCACAATATCGTGATTTTTGTCAGTTAACGGTATCAAAAATGTATACGCAGTGGTACAATTAATTTAGACGACAAGTTTTATCGCTTCGCGCTTTGCATTTTGCGTACGCGTACATCGGTTTGACATATTCATATTTATTAAATATTTATAATCGTACACTGTTAATATAACATAATTGTATCGAACCTATATCGAATTTTTTTTCGTATCCACCTAAACATAGGTGACCGTTTACTTAAAATCCGTTCAAAGTAAACTGGCCAACATACACAATAAATCGTCATTAGCAGGGAACGGCGCATATAACGACCCATTATTGCTACAAAAGATATCACGCGTTCTCGTGAATAATGCGAACGATTTAACGCGACGATTCTCGCCTCGTTCTATAAAAAATAAAATAAACGACATACCGGGAAAATAATTTACGAAATCACAGTAAATGTCCATCCGCAACGTGTAGCGCGACTAGATAAAATTAAAAACTTGCCAATACGCTTAACCGTAGTAACAGTATAGACGCCAGGTAATGAAGGACCCGTAGAAAACGTTACGAATATTTCGTTCAATTTTTACTTTAGTAATCTTTCCTTTGATCGTAAGATGAAGGGACCTCGGAAGTCGAATTTATTTCCGATAAAAGTCTTTGTAATCGAAACGATATCGACCTTTAGGTAATTCGGTCGTAATTTTATAAAAAAAAAATCGTTTATTTCTTTTCGAAAGTTTGTTCGCGACGCATTTGTCCGTCAACTTGTAGAATTTAATATTAAGTCTGCCACCCCTCGAACGTCTACCATAAAAATAAAGTTTTATCGGTCGTTTTTTGAAAATTATTTTCGTTTTATCCGCATTTATTGTTGTATAGTTCGTACTGTACCCTCACGAGGATATGATACATTATGCAACGGGCAACGTTTCTTTTGCCGTCGATAAACTACGTCGGAATGGCGTGTTACGTGCAGTACACACGTCGGAAATTAATAACAGTAAATATCGTTTAGATAACACGGACTATTGTTGATTGTGTAATAAATATTACGGTGGCGGACACGCATGACAATATATTGGCGACCGCGCGACGTTCGATTGTAAGTGCGTTATTGGAAGCCGACTGGTACATACTCAGGGTTCGGGTTGCGGATTTTTTTGAAAACACCCTCGAAATGCCGATCGTCGTAATATGAGCTAACGCTCAATGACGGCATAAATGGAATTTAGGGTATCGCGGTTTATCTCGCGATACAAATTTCAGATAATTTATGTGACAACCAAGCGTTTCCCTTCGGAGGACACTGCTCTTTTTTCTTCTAAACCATAAACGGCAGATAAGCGCTACGCGATAAACGGCATCCCAAAAACGTACTCCATACATCTTCCTGCCCATTTTTTCGCGTTTATTCGCGCGAATCAAATAAATACGTTCGTTTCGCGCTTCGATTATCAATTAAAAACGCTTATAGACTTTTAAAACGCGCAAGTGTCGGTGGAAAAATATATTAACTAGGACATTTTACTATTTTCGAATACTATTGCTCTAAGTATTTTAGGTTGTACGATACGAGTTTATTATATAATTGTAAATATTCGAAATCGGCTAGGACTAGCGTTTATTAGTAAATACTAATTTTTATACGCGGCTCTACCAGCGAATATTACGTACATTTTGGTAGTTTGTAAAAATACGAATTATTAATAGATTTTTAGTAACGAACAAATATTCGATATCCGTAATACTAAAAATATATCGCTTAACGAAAAAAGGTAAATTATTATCTATCGCTATTTAATTAATGTTATCGGTGTATTTGTAGTTGTTACCAACGTATAATTCAACTACGCATCTTCCGAATCGATATTTATTATATTGACGATCACGAACCGTTGTTGTTCTCAACTATTCAAAAATAGACGTTAATACACTATAGTCCGTTTCGCAGCACTAGATATTCGATTACAGCGCGACCCATGGACTAAGTTTGACATTCCATTGTTTCCCAAATGTGCGGCAATTCAAAATCTTATTAATTATTTCTTTAATCGTTTAAAATAATAACGAAAACGTTTCTTTTTTACAGGTTATTAAAATATAATTTATTAAATATACGTCGGCTACTAAAATGTGAAATATACCTAACAGGTGCCATTTTTTTTAAAAATTTAGCGCGCTTTTATACGATCATTTTTGAAAACCCTAAAGAGAATTGTCCACGGGCCGCGCTGTAATCACATATCTAGTGCTGTAAAACGAACTATAGTCATATCCGGGGTTACTAACGACACAATATTTAATACATTCCAACCGATATTGTGCTATTTATATACACATTTGTTCTATAATTATTATAACGTTATACGTAAAATTGTGGATATGATTCCCGAAACAACACGTTACGATTACATTGTTAGTAATAATATAACCGAAAACTAGAAAACAAGATCTAAAAGTTTTTTAATTAATTTTTTGCTGGAAATAAATACGGACCGACGTGAATATTTAACGAGCGAATAAAATTGTTATTGGAACTATAAAAAAAAAAAAACGTTCGAAAGCAATATCTGAAATGGAAACTCACTTACAGCCCTCAAAGCAGGTGGTTATAAAACGCGAATACTAAAATATTATTACTAAATTTATATCTTTCCGTCTAGTAATCGATTATTTATTGAGATTGGTCTTGTATTTTCTATTATTGGATATTATTCCGTGGTATGAGGCAACCAGTCATATATATAAAATTAGACGGACACAATAATAGAAACATTTCGAGTTTTCAAAAATATGATTTAAAGACAAAAGCAATATATACGTATATTCTACACTTCAGATTTTATTCTCAAAACTATTATTTATCACGATTTTTAAAAGTATATAAGAATATATATATATATATATTTCCATCAGTGTCTATTACGAACGTATATTATAATAAAACAACGCGTCTCTTTTCCATAGCAAACGAATTTTAATGAAGTCCCGGGCATAAATATTTATAAATCTTACGGACACCATATACATATGTCGCGTACATGTCAAATATAGAATAAATTTACGGTCACGTTCGCAATTCATTAAATTATGGTTTTGTATAGAGGTTAAAAGTAATGACATTTTATACGAACGGTCGATTTGATAATGTTTTGGATTTATAAAGTTGAAAAAACAAATTATTCGATAAAGTTCGGGGGGCATATCAAGTGTCTTGATTACTTAGAGAACTGAGGTGGAAATGACGTGTTCAACTTTGACGTTTTATTAGTTACTTGTTTCGAGTTATTAGTTCGTATTTAATTATGTACATTCAATATTGAACGGAATTTGTGGTTTATTCGTATTACTTATAATGAGTTTTTGTTAACTTTTTGGCCTTTCCGCATTATTATCGTTTCTTTTTTTTTCTTACGAAATAATTAATTTTTAAAAAAAATAATTTTCGCGGTTTAATTTACAACTTGAATTACGCAATTCTTACTAGAATCTTGAAAGTTCTCGAACGCAATTTATAAACTTTTATTATATATGACGTTAAAACAAAACAAACGAATAAGGCGTTATTTCTACTTTGAATCAAGTTTGCGAATTAGCTGGTGTTACTTTCTTCGATTGTTTAGACGATAGCAAGTAGTATACGGATACCTATATAGTCTCGTAATAAGCGTGACTTCATTCTCTCGCGAGCTTATTGATTTCCCACACTTTTGTGAATGTTTTAAATTTGTTTTTTCGAAATCCGTACATAAGCTATACATTTACTATCAGAAAATATAAAAAATACACTTAATTATCTCTCATTCACGATCTCGTATATAATTTAGAAATAGTCTTAAACGTGTTTACATTACGACAAATATTATTGATCTTCAATTCGTACATTTCTATTAATACATTTTAAAGGCAATTTTCTGAATAGACCGCCAATTATTTTAGATAACGATATTCTGTTTGTATTGTTTTTGCTATAAGTTTTTCAACAAGTGGCTTTTTCACTATGAAAATCAATAAGAACGAAACTATCGCTTCCACGGGATAAAATCACAATCACGAGTAGTTTTTCAGACAGTATTTTTGAAATTATATTAGTTTTACAAGGTCTGTGTCGTAAAATAATATGTAAAAGGACAAATAAAAATATTCGTTTTTTTTTACCTTAAATATAACGTATAAATCAGATAAAAAAAATTGGACGGATTTCTGTTTTTTTAATTCTATGTTTTGTTCGAAGTAAATATTTTTTCATACTGCTATAAAAGGAGTTTGGTAGCTACCATTAACTAGAGAGATTATTTCGAAACAAAGTTTTTATTATAAAACAATAATAGAAGTCCGGAGGTACTAAACGAAAGGTGGAAATTCACGCGGCTAATTATAAATCCCGGGTTTTTTCGTTAATCCTACGAAATGTGTACTAAATAATGAAGAACGAATTATATATTTCGATATTTCCGTTTTTTACAGACATTTTTAATTACGAAGAGTTTTTTTTTTCGTTTACATAAAGTTTTCGACGCGTCGTAAAACCATTAATTAACGATAAAACGGAAACCTTATCACTGAAAATTGCCGCTGTTGATTTCTTTCTTAGTTTTTATCGAAGTAAATCCGTAGGGATGAAAACTTCACTTAATCCAACATACAGTGGTTGATTTAATAGTCGTTTAGTCGGTTAATATCGACGTGGCCTTAGTGTTAAACTTTATTCTACGGTCTGGATCACAGTAATTATTACCAAGATAATTGTTATTGCTTTTTTCTTTTTATAAGTTTAAACCTATATATTTTTAATAATGTCCATTGTATAGTTTGCATAATGATCTATTATTTATAAATCATATACGATTTTGAACAGTTCTGATTATCAAAACGGGCGTTTTTGAAGCTGTAGATAATTTGTACGTAAGATGCCTATTTTAAATATAATAAATTATACGTGAATTTACGAACGTTTTTTTTTAATTTCTATTAATCGGTCCAAATATTTATTCAAAAATCACGTATTAAAGAGAAAAGAACGTTGAAAATTTGTTTGAAACGTTTGGAAATAACGAATTGGACTAGTTAATTAAAATAAAACACGAAAATCCTTTCATTCAAACGTTATTTTGGAATTCACGAGTATTATATTTACCTAAATTTACGAAATATTTACCAAAGTATTGAAATATACGATAAACGAAATTACAAGTGTATAAGTAGTATTCGGTAATTCTAAATTTTCCTATTATTCTTCCAAGTAACTTACACTACATTTCCGTATTTTCTTTTAGTACGTTCGTGTTTAAGTATACGTAGTCTTATGAAAAATAAAAACTTCGGAGACCTTCACATACATTCGACGACCGACATTTAACACTTAAATCTTCCGTCGCTAACAACATATTATTATGATTGATCGTTCCAACGTGAAACAGTATTGTACGTATTATACACTTATATTAAACCTTTGACATTTGTTTATTTCCCGTAAAAGCTGATGGCACGTTATTTACAATAGTAATACGATTACGAAGTAGCAGCTGTGTATATGTTTATTGTTCGCCGGTAGCCTAGAAAGTTATTTAATTATTTCATCGAATTTTTCAAGACGTAAATACCGTTTATGTTTATTTTAAAACCACTTTTCGTTGGCCGGTCGTATTTTGAACTGTTTAATATTTTTGTTTTTGAAACTTTGCATTAAACAAGTTACTTCGTCTGTTGTGACACCGTATTTCTGGAAACAGACATTTAATGTCGAGTTGACTTTTTTCTCGTACTTATTAACTAATAACCTGGCGATATTACGTTTATTACCCAAATAATAACGTTAATAAATAAACGTCGTCGAACCAATGTGAAGGCGCATTATGTAATCACGTAATGATCACTTTATATAATTTAGCGTTGACAAAAACGAATAAAACCGTGGTTAAATTTTCGAATAAAATATAATTATATACTTCCGTCGTTCGTTTAACCTAATTACGAGCACTCACGATTACAGTTTGAAAATTACAATTGCTCGTAGGAATTCGAATTTAAATAAAGCGAATTAAATTTTTCGAAAAAAAAATTGTAAAATTATTCGTCATCTTAGGTAAATAATTTCAATCTAACGCTACGGGAGAGAATACAAAATTCCTTTTTTTCGTCGTCACGTATTTCTGCGACTTTATTAGAAGGATTCGGATTTCTGTTCATTTACATACGTTTCCCGTTGATTGTTTTGTGCAGCCAAGTAAAAAACTCCCGTTATACGTAATGTACCCGGAACGCTAAGCTCAATAATGGCGAAATACGTTAGATGTCATTGAACTGACCCATGACTATTGAGCAGTTAACTAAATTGAACGTAGTCCATACTCACAATCTTGTCGACAGTTATGTCAGTCGATACGTGAAAACGATATAGAAAACGTAACCCGTTGTTCTACGGTTTCTATAGTATTCGTCCGTAGTTGTAAATATTGCTTAAAAAACATACGTCGATATTAACACTTTCGTGGATTTGTCGAAATTGCCCGAAATGGTCAGTCATTATTGAGGGAATCGTAAATGTACCGTTTAAAGAAATTATACGAGAATTTCATTCATTTTTAACGAATCGCGTTGAATTGTGAAAAAAGGTTTTTGGGCGCGTTTTCTAGAGTAACCGTGAAATTAATTGTTCACGTTTTAATGGAGACTATGTACATTTGTATACATATTCCGGCATTTGTCCCGGTGTATTAAAAATAAAAAATCTATTAACGTAGAAAAAACGCCGACGAATTTAAATATTTTTTTCCCGAATAAAACGTTATTCGTTAATGTTGCCGTCTAGTTTGTAGTTCGCACTAATCGTGTGACGCGCGTGTGCATACCGACTAGTCCTCTAAATAATTATTAAATCGTCGCACAACGCGCTTGTTCGGGAATTTACCAATTTGACAAGATTATGGACCAAGCGTTTCCGAGCGCCTTAATAAATGAATTCCTACGGTCACGTCCGTCGTAATAAAATATAACGAATTCTTACGTTTTGTTTTCGTCCTATGTTTAGACGCGGGAGAGTGGACCGAAGACTACGGAATTTCGCGCGTGTACATACATACATACATGTCGACATTCGGCGAAAACCAATAAGGACTTGATCATGGCCACCGCGTTCGTTATCGCGGTTATGTTGGTCACCGCGGTACTCACGCACCAGGCCCGTTGCTCGGCTAATCACACGGGACGGTTCCGCCGGTTGTCGTCCATGCAGACCCCGTACCCGGAAGTGCGGATGCGGCACATGCGACATTCCGCCGGCGTGTCCGTTGTCGAGCAACCGCAGCCGCCGAAACCGTACGTGTGGCCGTCGAAGTACGAGGCGGTGGTGGACGGCGACCTACTGCTGGGCGGTCTAATGATGGTTCATTCGCGCGAAGACACGCAGTTCACGTGCGGCAAGATCATGGCCCAGGGCGGTATACAGACCGTCGAGACGATGCTGTACACGCTCGATCAGATCAACAAGCAGTGGACCAAGTTCAAAATCGGCGCGCTCATATTGGACGATTGCGACAAGGACACGTACGGCTTGGAAATGGCCATCGACTTCATAAAAGGTGACGGCGGATTTGTTTCCTTTGTTCACACGCATTTCGGCGATTATAATATTTACGAAGCGGTACCGTAGTTTATTAACAAAGGTCGACCGAGTTCCTTAATTTATTGAACTTGTTGGGTTACAGTTATAGCTAATATATACATACACAAGGGTTTAGTTAAAAGTTACTTATATTTCTTTTTTATATACTGAAAAAATAGCGCGAAAACATTAGACCTTACAGCGTACTATATAGTTTTTAATACTATTATGGTAATCTTCTTAAATACCTATAGATAACATAGTGTTCCATATACGTTTTTTTAACTTCAGTTATATTTGAATAATGTCGACTTCGATATGGACTAATCGTTTGCTCGTTATACGGTCGGTTTTAGAACGTACAGTTATTTAAGTTAAACACTAACAAACCTTACTAAAATTTAACGCGGCGTAAATTTTTCTCAAGGGCGATAAATCGTCGATATTTTCGAAAAAATTATGTATGAAATCCGCGTAAACGAATAATAATTTGTCAATAATTAACCGACCACGATCAACTATTGTTGTAAAACTAAGTGGAACCGTTAAATTTCGTTCGCAATATTGTCCTAAATTTGTCGAAATACATAACGTAGAACGATAAAAAAAAACGAATCGAATCGACAATTTCGACAAAAGCCTACTGTTGTTATTATTGTTAGTGCCGTGTAAAATGTACTGAAACGGAAGAAAAAGAAATATTTTATCCGTTAGGTTAGCTACGAAATATGATATGCTTTTTTCGTAAATTATTAGACACTTTCTTTACGTCGGTTAGATCTTATAGGCTTATTTAAGACTGGATCAAATATAAATATTTATGCGTAGGATTATAGGACTTGTATACAATAAAAACCGGTGAAATTTAAATTTCGAAATAGGAAAAAGCCCTAGAAGATGCAAGTAAATGTATTAAATTTTTGCGTGCGAATGAGTAGACATTATTTGTCTAGGTACGCGATTGCGCGGTTTTCTCAAAATGTCGAAAAAAATTAATTGGCTAAGTAAAATCTTGGTAAAAACTTCAATTAATAACGTAATACGATTGAAGGCAGAAGTGCGTTAGAACAAAACAATTTGTTTGGACGTTAATGTACATTGTAAGAAAATCTCTTCTAATCTGTTTTAAAACCATCGTAAAAAGAATTATAGAAAATAATATTTATTGTTTTAATTGAGAAATTTTACTGGGTATCTTCGGTAATTTTTTTTAGATTTATCGACAGTAATGTTACAAAAGTCGCAAAACCTATACTCAAGTTAAACTCAATATATTGGTCCCATAAGCGTTTTATCCATGCCTCGAATATTAGGTGTCAGATTAATCGTGTGGTTTTTTATTATGTTTTATCTCTTCACATTTTGAATTTGCTCAAACAATCTCCATAACGATAATTTTTGTATTTTTATGCTTTCAATCCAAGTATTTCGCGTTATTGGGTTCAAATATTACAAATATTCAACCGCTGCGAAGTTTTTACTGTAATATGGAAAACAGCATTTTTAAAATTGTACGTAATAATCAGTTTACATTTTTATTTCGTTTGATATATTTTTAAAAAAAAAACTCAATATCTCTCGAACACTTGGATATTACGTCAAACTTTGTTTTTCGTTCTCTTTGACATGTCGAATATACACCGTATTGTTTTGTAATAGACGAATTCCACCAACCCAGAACGTTTTTTTTTTTTATTTCGGTATTTATATGTTTATGACGGGGAGGGGTACAATTGTAAAACTCTTGCGTAAAATGTACGACGTGTCGATTTGTTTCATCATACATATGTCGAGTGCGAGAAATCATCGTATTTGAAACGAGTTGAAACAATACTAAGTTTGATTTATTTTCTTTTCACAAAAAAAATTTACATATGACTTTTTTCAACCGGAATAGTTGTTACGAATAATACAATTGTTTTTGATTAGGTACACTTTGGTTTTTTCTTTAATGCTGGGTTTGAAAAAATAGTAATTAATACCATAAAATGTAGACGAGTGAAATCGTAGAATTATTTGTTTTTTGTGGAATTATACTTAAAACGGGTCTTCGCCAAGTCTTAATGTAGGAAACTTCAATGTTGTCATGTAGGGTTTCATTTAAGACGTTCCATTCGGTGGGTGTAATAGTTCCAAGGAAGATTGATTACAAAGAGAGTGATTGTGCTTTAGTTTTTTGGCAAAGACCCAAATTTGGAAAACATTAAAGAGCGACGGGAAAACAAATTTTAGAAATAATAAATGTTAAAAGACTAGCGTAAACAACGGTAAATTTTACGCTACGATAAACGCCGTTTTTTTTTCAAAAAATTACGTTTATTATCAAATAAAGTTTACCTCTCGGTTTCCCAAAAAATGTTTTTCAATATAAATTAATTGCCAGTGACCCTCGTTGGCTCATTATACATGTGTTTAAGAAGTTATTTTGGCAAAATGATTCAATTTTGGTAACTTACATAGCATCTTACGATTAAAAAAAAAACGGTAAGTTTTTATGACGTAAGCGTATTATTAATGTTAGTTGTATATTTATAAATCAAAATAAGTTTCTAAATACACGGTGGATAAAAGAACCGACGGAGCGCGATTCTGTAAATCCATTTTTTACATACCATTTAATGTATCCATTATATTAACGATATACTCGTAATATTAATAATATATTCATAATATTTATCGTTTTAAAAATAATTTCCATTAATTTGATATGTGAAAAGCTAAATATTTTTGAAATTGCGCGAATTGATTGATTAATTCGCGAAGAAACTAATTAATATTGTATTCAAAGATATAAAGCTATCTGGTAATGTTACTAAGCATTTCTACCTATTGGTTTTAATGTAATAAAATTAGTAATTATAATTTTTCAAAATTGGATACAAGTTATATTTATTTGAGTACAAATTTACCGTAATATGTTTAATTTGAAAGTAGTCAAAACAAAGTTTGACAAATGTTATGCGTTATAATTTTTTTAATTATAGATTTTTATCAGGTTATGATGATATAGTGGGAAAAGGACGACACTATCACGTGAAATCATTAATGTCAGAGTAATGTTCTTTCCCGTCTAATATCGAATTAAATGTATGGATATACCATATATAGATAACACTTTTTTTTGGCGTTTTGTGGATTAAAAAAAATTAAAGTAAACTAATCTCGTTAATAAATGTTTTTTTTTTTGGGTTTCCGTCATATTGAACTTAATACGGTCACTTTTTTCAGTGACTTAAGTTACACCGTTCACTAAATTAAAAATGTATGTTTTTTAAACGAACGAAATAGTTTTTAATTAGTGACTATAGATAACATAATATTTACATTTCTCAATCCATAAATATCTGCGTTGTTAAACGCGAACAATATTCGTTAAGTTTGAAGTTATTTTTTTACGAGACGCGATAAAAATGTACATAAAACGTTAATAAAACAATTTATTTAAGAAGCTTTTCTTAGTAGACGAAGACGTATGTTGATCCTTTTTGTGTATATATCTTTTTTTTTTTGTTTTGTTATCTGGTTGACTTATATTCCGTTTCATTTATACCCGAGCGAAGGCCGGGTCCCCGGTTAGCTCTAATTTATGGGTAAACTCGTTCAAAATAAAATATTATACGCGGTATTTATTGTTGGATTCTGGTGAGACATTGACGTTTGTTATTATTATACTTATTTAGCGTAATAATAATTGGCAGGCCCCTAAACAGCCGGGAAAGAGGCGAGGAAGATGAAGGGGAAGATAAAACGTTATAATAATATCGTGAAAATATACTACGAACGTTCGGGCCACGGTTGTTATTCGATTTTTTTACACGAATTCGCGTTTTAAACACATTAACGACCATAAATTGTACGTTATAAAGGCGTTTTTAATACGCTTTACCGCGTTCGAAATAGTAAACTACGGGGTGTTCTTCGTGCCATTTGTGTACATTGTATTTCAGCTTGTTTAAATAGCAAACACGATTTTTAACATTTCTTATAGTTCGTACGGCAACGTGAAGACGGCGAACGCGAAATAATATAATTATAATGTTCCGGCGAATGGGACTAAATAAAGTTTATTTTTGAAACGGAGGTAATTCTTTCGTTATTCTAAATAATATTGTGTTTTATTTTTCGTTGAAACGTTATTTATGTTTAACCGATTTATTCGGTATAGACGGAACGACGCATTTACGCTAATTAACTTTTTACTCGATAATCGCGTTCTGAACTTCACTATTATATTCAAAAATAAACTAAATGACCATTTTCTAGACGTATGTGTGAACGTATCCTATAATTTTTATACGGAAACGTTAAATTTGTATAATTCGACTATAATAATTATCGTGTTCGCTAAATTCTACGCGGATTATTATTTTTTTATTTTTCATAATATTTACGAACAAGATGTATTATTATTATATATAATTCTGTGTAACTTTCGTCGATGTCGAAGCAAATTAAAAACGTAATGAACTAAAGTAAGCACTTTGTTCGTCGAATATAGGAAATCCTGAGAAAAATATCCAATAATACGTCTAAAATAAAAGTAAATATAGTTTTAAAGTATTTTATTTATTCAAGGGTAACGAACTTTCTCGAGATAAAAGTGATTGTTCGCAATGACTACATTTTCTCTCGAAAAATTTAAAGTGTTTTTCGTTTTTTAGGTATTCGCTTGTTCTTGTTACGGACATAATTATTTTAAACGCGGATAACAAAAATATACGTAAACAAAACGATACGGCGCGAACTATTCGATACTTAAGTTTTATTTTGTCCTCTCCGAATACTTAAATTTTTAAAATGCACCGTTCTCTCGTCTCTTTTCTTTCCGTCAATAATAAACAGGTAATTTGTTATGTAAACCGTTTTGTTTTTTCGTTTCGGCTATTGGTTTCGCCATTTAAACGAAGTTAGTTATTCCCCTCTTTTATCGACGTGTGGTTTATAAATACGTAGTTTTATAATTAAAATACTTAATTATTTAATAATCGTAATTTAAAATATATAGTTGCGCTATAAACACTCGACAATTCTTATACCAAACACTGTCAGCCAAGAGTTTCATAAAATTAAGAACCAAATAATTATTGTTCGGTTAACTGTAAATTGCTCACGTCAGACGCAATTTTGTAGGTAGTCATTTTGAAACATTCGTGGCTTTTTATTATTACGAAACAATGACTGTCAACAAATATGTCGTACGCAATTTTAACGATATCGTACGTATTATATGGTTTAAATGTAAAATCGCAGAAGTTCGTGTTTTACTTACATGCGTGTTTGACACTAACGTTAAGAAGCGAATGTTTTAGAGTAATTACCGTTTTCACAAAACTAATATATTTCATTTATGATTCAAACGTAACGTCACTTTGACATTCGGAGTAGTTTGTATTTAGTTACTTTGTCATAATTATAATAATTGCGCGTGAGTATGGTTTGCCCGAAATCCGTCTTTCGATGGTACGCACGTTAAATCATTTATCGAAACGAAATAACTGAATAGATTTAGCCGATACTTGATTGTTTCCTAACAATTAACGTCGCCGTTATTTGTACGCGAAAATGTTGTTTTTTGCTGACGGCACGTCATCCATAAATTGACAAATCTTAATAAAAAACATTTTATACGCGCTGACGAACTATCACTCGTTGTGCACGAAGGAGTAGAAACAACTCTGACACACGGAGGAAATATCGAAAGCTCAAATTCGGGAAAAACGACGACGTAGGTCTTTACATACCTAAGAAATCAAAATGCGAATAGAGCTATAAAATGCGTCGGAAAGGAATACAATTAAAATACACCGAAATCCATAAGTACTTGGGTGTAAATCTGGATATGTCTTTAAAAACCACCGTGAGAACACTAGAATCCGAGTCATCGACTGAAACAACACATTTAGAAAACTCGTAAACACCTAACGGGAAGTTGACACAAATACTCAGAGAATCTCAGCAATAGCAATAGAATTATGTTACTCGGTTCCTGAATACGCGTGCCTAGTTTGGCATGTATTAACATACTCGAAAGAGTCGACGTTTCATTCAACGAGTCTTGCTGTATAATAACGGTTCGCCTTAGACCAATAGTAGTAAACAAACGTCACATCAAAATATAGTGAAACCTTCGGATATACGTAAATTATTAAAGGCTGAAACGAAGAGGTTAAAAACGCAATCAGGATGAAGGTGACGTGTTATTTTTTTACTTTCGTCTTAGGCACAGTTTTATGAACACCACGACAATATAGGATATACAGAAATCGTGGAAAAAGAGCGGAACGTAGCGAATAAATCGAGTAACTGATAGGATATAAGAAAGGATGTTAAGCGTAGAAAACACTTACGAATTAAGAGCGCTAGTGATTAGAACAAAGAGGAACTTGGTAAAATGGAATGAGGAACAGAGCGAGTTGTATGTGGAAGCATACAAGACGACCGACACTCGTACTAGTACACAAATGACGTAACTAGACGTCGATGAACAGACCAGTTTTTTAAACGACGCAATTATCGAAACGATCAATTTTTACGCTACGAGGGGCAATTATTTAAGGTATCTAACACGAGATGTAGAAGAAGATAGAAGTTGTAAGTGTAAATATCAACAAGAGTCCACAAGATATAAGAACGTTTTGAATCGGATTTGAAACGTCGGGGTTTATTTAAAAATGATGGTCGATTAGGTTTAATTATGACGAGTTCATTAAGCGATCGTTTTAAGTCTATAACTAATCAAGTTATTATAAACTGGAGTTTCAACACAGTCAACTTGGCGGCGTTTTATTAAAATTTCTACGTTTCATTCCAGAACCGTGGCATTTCGTACACGATTTTATGTTTTTATACGGAAACAGTGGATCGAGAACGAAAATATTCGCTGGACGTGTTCATCCATCATATTTATGACTCGGACGACTTATACGTAAGACGATAACGAACCGGGCGGTGTATCCGATGCAGTCAAACGTATTACGTTTTTTGAATTCATTTTTCGATTCGTCGTTTTTAAGTTTGTACGAGTGACAACGAGACGACGATTATAAACGTCACGTAAACGAAACGGAAGTTGCGTAATTAAAGTTTCATAGCACGAGTCGTACAACCGTGCGAAAAATATGGAAACGCGGGATTATTAATATCGTGACGCGTTTGAATAATGTAAAAACGACAATTGTATTTCCGTAGTCGAGATTCCGCAGGTGTGAATAGTCGATGGCTACGAAGCAGTGTCTAAAGTGGAAACGCGACGGTATAAAACGAATCGGGGAAAAATAACGACGTCGCGCGATGATAAATTCGTCGCCGGGTTCGACGATATTCGTGCGAAAACCCGCTGGGCGCGGCGATGACATCAAACGATGACGAATTGTTTTTGGAAAGATACTCGTATTCGCCGTCTCGGGATTATATCGTTACGGGCGAATAAACGAATCGGTTATACAACCGATTCGAAGGTCGAGCTGCGCGCACCTAACTGGCCGCGTAGTGTACGGTATTAAATAGATAGGTATTCATAATCGGCATTTACGGTCTCGTATCACCGTAGCTATCGAATAAACGTTTTTGTTACGAGCGGCGTGTTTAATTTTCGTTATGTCGCGACGTACATTAACGGAAATACGTCACGTGTACTCGTTATTTCAAGCCACGTTTTCCGAACAGCGAGTGAGGTCGCGAACGTTTCGGCGATGTAAAAAAACAAAAAACTATTGTTGTACCACGGCACCAATATAGTCACGCAGCCATTCAATATTCCAGCGAGACGTGTTAAAAGTAATCCATCCCGTCTGTACATTGCACCGACGACTTAAATCGAACGTCGCTCGTTTCGACTATATAATTTTTTGTCGACCGTTTGCAACGCGAATGGGACCAAGCGACATTTCGTAACCGAACGGACGTGGATCTAAACGCGGGTTCGCTGTTGACTTTGCTACGACCGTTTTATTAGAAACAATTTAGGGTCGACGTTATATCGTCCTATAAATCCGGCGATGGGGACCATTCGACGATTTTGCCGAACAAACAACATAAATTAAACGACGGACAACTGATGAAGATCGGAACTCCGTAGAAATATTTGCCCATAAATATTATATACAGCGTGCCCCGTAACGTACCGAGAATAGCCGCAGACAACACATACCACTTTTGGATACGGATTTTCGACAATAATCTACGCGAAAATTGTACTACGACGAAACGAATAGAGAACTTTGTACAAAATTCGGCAAATAGCCATTTGGATAGCCTTAATTAGTCGTTTAATGAAGAAAACAAAACAAAATTATCGAATTTTATTGGATTATACGGTTTGAAACGTAAACGTTTTGTAATTAATCGTAATATAGTTTGTTTACGAATTTTTCGACTTCTATTAAACGTTTGATAATAAAAGCCACGAATCGCAGGAATCGGTCGAGTGATAACGTTATTGTTGTAACGGGCGTAGGAGTTTTAATTGTACCGTCAGTCGTTCAATGTCGACAATTTGTCGGAAAGTTTCAAGAGAACTTCGGAAACAAACGAAAAATTCTTATCGACGAGACATTTAAATACACAATGAAAACGAAGTTGGCTATCGATCGTAACTCGGAGACGTGAATACGACAGCCGTACGGTAAACATGAACGACGCGCACGCTAGTGATTATCGGTCGTTTCGCGGGTTGGCGAGAGCGAAGGGCGGCGAATTAAGTCGAAAAGTTCGACAATCCGCGTGGTTGTGGTCCATCGGTGTCCACGGTTTCGACGGCGTTGTCTAAAAATCTGACCCCGTCATCCAGGTTATAATACTACTGAATAGGGTATTCTGGTTGTCACGTTTTCTACGCGCGCGGCGAAATAATTAAAAAATTATTTAAAATCCCGCCAGCGGGCCTGTTACGTCGGGTACACGTACGTTTAATTAACTTACGCACGGCATCTAGTGTTTATTTCCACTCGATCGATCAATATATAAACTACGTACACGAGCGAATACGAATATGTCTGTGTTGGCGGGACGAAAGAGTGACGACGAATACTATAGAATTACCGCGCGGCGAAGGAAGTCGTCCAGGGAGTTTTTGAAATAAATATGTACGAGCGATACAATCATATTACGATTGTATTATTTATGTTTCGATTTCGACATTAAGCCGAATTACTCGATAAATATTTACGCGTCTCGTGCGTACGTAATATATTGAATTTTCAAAAACGTCTCGAAAATATTATTATTTTCGTATTTTGCGTAATATTTTAATTTAAAAAAAAAATATATATACAATTTCAATTGCACACGCCGCGAACAATTTTAAACATAATACATACGTATAAAGTGTTTAAACGCGCCGTAAACGATGTTTTTATTAGTTAAACGTTAAAACGATAAAAAACGTACACTCTTGAGTTCGAAACGATTAGGCTCATTCTTTACGAGTGTGTTGCAGCTAACACTATTTTTTTATTCGGGAAAATAATCCCACGACAATGTCGGTTCGCTTTCGTATATACCGTCTAGTAATTCTCATACGGACTCCGGCGGAAGGAACCCGTGTATTTTTTTTTTTCGAAAAATATTTACCAAAATATATTATTCGTGTCTTGCTAAAAAAAAAATACGACCGAACGGAAAAAATAAGCAAAATGGACGAA
>JAIPRN010002529.1:0-29559 GCA_025469175.1 Geopemphigus sp. TES_GeoC_2020 | reverse complement strand
CACACACACACACACACACACACACACACACACACACATATATATATATATATATATATATATATATATATATATATCAAATAGTTATCATAGCTTGTGCCAATTTTTTATTTTATTTTATGATTCGAAATATTTTGCAATGCGTTTCGCATTCACGCTAGAAACACTATTATAGCATCAGAGTAAACTCTGAAATATATAGTCGTAGTCGCAGTCATGTATACACAGTAGTAAAGAAATCGATAACCCGGCATGAACTCGCAATGGCCCAAAAATACGCGTGTTCTTATTTTTTTTATAGCAAAATGAACAGAACAAAATGAGAAGACCGAATTTATATACATGTATGAAAAACTATGGGATTTTCGAGCAATATTTTCTGGTTTTTTTCGGATTAACTGGGAGAAACGAAAACATTGCGTTTTCGCCCGGTCGGCGGCGGTGGTGGCGTTGGTGCGGTTTGAAAAATCCATTACATTGCGCAGCGTTGCATATCGTGTAAGTTATGCACCTCGCGATCGGTATTTTCAGGCAGACCTGGGACGGCCGGTCAGCCAACCAGTAGGAAATGGGTTTCCGATTTGTCCAACAATTACTGTTGTATTGGAAATAAACGATCGTTTCTATTTTTACCCCGTCAGTGTGTTTCAAATATTTCCTTTCAGATACGTACGTCACAGTTATCTTTTGTTCTTCGACGTTATAAACATCGCGTTTTCATGTATCGGTTAGTTGTTTCTGTGTGGTGTGTGACGAGCGACAGTGATTACGGTTTTCTTAGGTTTTTAGGGTTCTATAACAAACAAAATTTATTTTAGCGTCTAAGTACAATTGATAATTGATTACGATTTGTAGAAATAACGCATTATTGTACGCTAGACAACATTATAAATAATGCGTGGGAATAGATCTCGAAAAATTGAGGTGTAGATTGATTTTAAAAATATGCTTTAAACATATTGATTAACGTAATATGAGGGCGGGCTGATAAATAATGCCTTTTTTCTCATAACTATTTTTAAATTTACGATAAAATGTTCATTTGTTGAGCATTTGTCGAAGGATTAAACAATTAGATATAGTAGTGGCGTTGGTTTGATTAGATATATGATAAATTGTAACGATAAATATTTGATGTTTAATCCTTCGATTTGCCTGAACCAAATTATCGATTTTTTGTTTGTAGGCCTCATTAGTAACTATCATTGGCCACCGACTCGGTTGTGATAAGCAATAATGGCCTTTCCGACTTCTAAACCTTTAACCCATTGTTCCCCTACGACGAACAGAATATATAGGGCTTCGTTTCCATAAATCACAAGTAAACTTCTATGAATATTGACGGGTTTAACATTTTCTGCGATAAGAAATTCAATAACAGCACGCTGTTCCAATCACACATCTGGAGATAACGTCCCTAGAGATTACGTAAATAATAAAATAATAACTTTACATTATCGCGTCTTGGCACACACTAAAGCAATAACATATGCTATTAAATCTTTAACAAACGAAAGTTTTATCTTGAATTGAAAAATAATTTAAGAGAAAAGAGACTTTATTTATTAGCCTACCCTCGTACATTTGTATATTACGATTTAAGATAATGAAAACAATTTCAAAGAACACTATATGTATAGTGAGCATATATAATTTACAAAAATCAAAAAAGATTATTACGAAGTGCGAAACGTTCTTAAGTTAAAATTAATTTGTTTATCCATTATTTTTAAATATTTAACGATATATATATATATATAATAAATTCGATACATCAAACTAAGTTCTTTCATGATTAGGTTTTGTAAACCATTGAAAAGCTCGGTTTACTAAAAAAAATTACTGGCATATGATTGTTTTTATCGGTTTTTATCTATTGTTCACAATTTATTCAAGAATTATACTCGCAAATCAAAATAATCACATCTTTAAAATATAATTTGTGTTCATTTTATAATTTTCTAGGGTACTATACACGAAACTGTTATATTTTGACAAAAATACCTAGCACTAAAAAGATTAAACCTGTTATAATAATTATGTATATGACCCACACAATTTATATATATTTAAAATGTATATAATTTCATTATCTATATAATAAATATATCATATCTACATCATAGAATAAATCATGCTCACAAATCATACGTAAATGAAAAGCATTTGTATATTAAGGTTACCGAGTTTAAAACACGTGATATTCTAGAATATTCAAATCAAGTGTAATAGTTGAGCGTAATGCATATATTATAGATATTTATAATTCACGTAATTATATACCTTCATATTATCCGTTTATCGAAAAAATATTGTATTTTAAGTATAAGCGATATGGACGAAAATGGCGTCATATTGCCTAGTATATTGAATGGTTTAACGCACTATTGATGGAAAACCGAAAGTATTTTACGTAAAGTAAATATCTCGCTCTACATAATGATCGAGCTTAAGTTCGGATAATGCAAACGTTTTGTCTTATTTGATTATATTTTGTCTTATATGGATCACTTTAAATCCTAAAACCTGCTTCCCGTGATGATCGAAACCGCGTCACCAACACATAAATGATGAGCGATAATTTTGAAAAAAATCTTGGTACAGAATGGAATATTGAGTAATACGGATGCGAGAATAGAACGGAACACGGACACGGCAAGGTCTCGGTGAAAATATTTTTTTACTAACTCAACGCGCCATGAACGTCCCACGTCAAATTTTATTTCCGTCTTACGTAAACATACATCTTCGCCAATATACCTGTTATTCATTTTATTTGTTTACCCCGTTTAATATGTTTTAACGTGAGAAAATCGGCGTTGAACAGTCAATCTTATAATAATTCATTTACTTCAAACTCGTTACGTGTATACTATACAAATAGTGATCGATTGTTCAAATTAAATATTTATATATACGTAAGAATTGAACAAATAAAAATCCTATATTTTTTACTAAATATTAATTGTTATTTAATGTTGGGTGAACAATATTTCAATTCGTATACTTATATAGAATATATTATTCTATCGTGTTTTTTATTATTTTAATGCAGTTGGGTTAAAATGTCTATTATTTATTTAATTTATTATCTAATATTTTTTCTAAATAAGTAATAATAAGGATCACTTACGTAAAAAAACAATATCAACCATAATTTCATAGTAGAATTTATAGCTTATATACTTTATTTAATACGATCTTTGAATACCTTCTAAATCTTCTAAATACCCATTGGTTTTAAATAATGTAAATATTTTTGTCCTTATATTCATCGTTAGACTTATTTAAAAAGTAGGTTATGTAATGATTAGTCGGTCAACATTAGCCAAAAAGTGTACGGATAATGATCAAAATTACTCTATTTATACCAATTAATATTTATACATCAAATTATAACCGATGGGTAATTATAATAATTCAAAGGTCTCTGGTCTAATAAAGTTTCCTTTATTTATCGTTATATGAGGAAAATGAAATTGTGGTACCTTGTGGAATAATAATAGTAATAATAATAATTTCAAAACGGTTGTGAACTCAATATATAATAACTACATAATTAAATAATATTTAAACATAAATTAAACGGACAAATAAATAAAACGACAAAAAAGTTAATAAGAATTATGTAAATAAAAAAATTATTAAATTAGTTAATTCTTAATTGAATAAAATTATATTACTTTTTGTAAGGAAGTGGAAAAGAAATCAAAATATAAGTACTCATTGTATAATGACATAAATCGTTTATATTTACTAATTTGTAAACATAAGATTTATCCATTACTTCACATAATGTTTTTAAGGCTCAAAATGTTTGAGGATACGGATGTAATTATAATCATCTATTGAAATAATTAGTTGAAAGGCTACATATTTTAGGAAGCGTAATTTTTATAATATGTCCAATGTGTCGCTAAAATTTAAATTGTGTGAACAAACGATACCAGATCCTTTATTAGTGATACATAATTTAGTATATTATTTATTGCATAATTGAACTTTATGGGGTTACGTTATTTATAAAAGCTCGTTGGATGATATTTAGGAATATTAAGACTCGTATTAAGATTATTATAATACGAATCAACCAAAAGATTGAGTGTTAATTTTGTAAAGTAAGACAAACGTTCATAGAAGAAATATGCCACAATAATTTTAAGCTATCGACGAATAATAAAAATTGAGATTTTTCCTGCGTAGATGAAACAATATTAATAAAAATAAAAAATATTAGAATAGGCAAGTGTTCTTTTTGAGAAGAGTCTAAAGGAACAGATATATCATTTGACGTGGAACATTTTACTTTCATAAATTGTTTATGATTAGTCAAATAAAAATATATTCATGTAATTAAAGAGAAACCAATGTCTTATCGACGTGATGCTTTTATTACAAAGTTGTGATTAATAGGTCAAAAACCTTTCCGATAACTGCTGATATAACATCGATTTGACAATTATTTTTAAAAGCTTCAAGAATAACAATTTGGAAATATAAATGACAAATCAAGATCTCGGTCTAAAATTGTTTTGTCCATGTTCGAGAACGTTGACAATATACGACATCATTTCTTTTAAAATTAATTTTTAAACAGTTTACTTACCAAATTGTACAAGATCAGAAATCGGGCAAGTTTTTAATTTTCAATTTTTCGCTTTTTTTAACATAAGAATTATACAGATTATTTCCCAAATAAACAAAAATACGTCTTCATTTTAGATATTAAAATATAGCGAATAAATTGGATAAGCGATATAATTTACCTAATGTCTTAAAAATATACTTAAGATTAACTTTAGAGCCAAAAGAATAAGATATTTATTAATGAATACAAACCATCTGTTACGTCGTTAAGAGTGATGTGGCATTGGAATGGGAGAGAATACTTATGCATGTAATCATCTATAGAGGGATGTAGAATTTAATTAGAGTGGAGAGGTTCTACACACAGAAGAGAAATATGAAGATAAGACGTTAGCAAAGTCTGTACCGTTATTGGCTATTGTTTCATCTAAATAGCAGGAATTCGGGATAAAATAGGACTAAGTGTTAACTGATACTCATTTCCAAAAACGTTTGTAAGTATAAGTGAGATTATGTTCAAATTCACTTGAAAAATTATTAAAAACTAATTTGGATTTGATTTTATATTATGTTCAAAGATAACAAATAAAAATAAAAGATTTTAACTTGTTTTATTTTTAACATATAATTTAAGAACTTTGTTCGTGTTCCAAATTAACGATTTCAGATTTGTATTAAGTCAATAATGAAAATCGAAATTGTAATTAGTTATAAAGGAGCAATTTTTTTAAAATCTTTAATAAGCTTATCTTGAAAAATGCATGCAGCAAAATCTATATTATAGTGTTTAAACGTATCGTCCCGGTTAAACGAATGTATTTAAAAATAATCGGAATTATTATAGTTACACAATTTAAAAGTTATTATTAAAATGACGAAATTGTTTAAAACATTTTAAAGAAAATTGAATAGTAGGATTATAAGAATTACTTAATGTTAATGAATCTTTGTATTTTTCGATTGAAAAATTTTGGAAGTTAGAGAAAATTAAATCTATCACATAACTAGATAAATTAATAATTTATAACATTATTAAATTGAAAAAATGTTGTAACTAAAAAGATTCAATGAATATATTGGCACACTGCGAGGAATATGTGTTCGTTTTAACAAATATTATCATTAACCCAAATAAAAGAAGAGATATTATAATTGTTACGAGTGGCAATATTTTACTACTAGAAAAAGATAATTTAAACATCTTAATACTTGCTTGCTTAGTGATTAATATAAATTTAAGGGGTGTATTAACAACACAAATTATTACTTGATAATCATTAATATTAAGACTTTGACAAAAACGTGTTCGACGTTTGTAGTATCGACATTAAATATTTTTGAATTAAAATATTTTTTTATAGACATCCTGCCCATGTGGATAGAGCAGCTGTTAAGTAATCCCCATCACGTTTAAATATATTATATCGAATAAAAGCTAACTCAACGAAAAAATTATTCGAAAGAACAATGAAGGCATGGGAAAAAAGGATAATAATACATTTAATTATATTAATTTTGGTTCAGTGAACACGTACATTTCAATAGTAAACATTTAGTTTATTATTTTTATGTTTAAAATTTGAATTCTAACAATTCAAAAAATATGTTAACAACAACACGTCTAAGATTTTATTGGTAATAATTACTAGTTATTGGTAATAACTAGGATTAGGGACATCATTCCTTTAAAGATTTACATATATATATATACATAATCACTTAAACTTGCCTTAACCAATCAAACTATTTAAATTAATATGCTATTAATACAAAAATAATGTATTAATAATAATAAAGACTAGGTAATAAATAATTAAAAATTATAATTATTTGTTTATTTAGGTTTAAAAATTGAATTATAATTAAAATTAGGTATACATAAATATATTTTTTAGGATATTGATCAAAATATTTTTAATTAAAAATAAACGAAAATTCGAATTTTTAATTTTAGATTTATTATTGATATTTTTCTTTCTCTTTCTCTCTCTTTTTATATATATATTTGTTATTTGACTAATTTAAAGAAAAATTAAATTATTTAAAAATACAATAGAACCTTGATAAGTCGAACTTCATAAGTCGAAAATCCTTAAAAGTCAAAATAAATACCATTCCTTTGTGAAAACCTCGATTAGTCGAAAGAAAAACTATAGATAATAACTCGAATATTCCGTGTTTTGAATATAGATGAATGTTGACGATTAATTATTATTGGTTTTTATAATTATTTGTTCAATAGTGTTTTGCGTGCTGATAATTTAATCTTATCGCTTTTAAAATACTTGCAGCAATGAAAAGTGGAAGGAAGAAGAAAGATGTTGCTGAAGAATTTGAAATACAACCAAGCACACTATGTACCATAATAAATAATATTAAAGAAATTGATTTGAGCTTTTCAACAGATCGGAAAAGGAAGAGAGACCCTGAACTTTCAGCTATAGAAGAAAGTATAGGAAAGTGGTTTAAGCAACGTAGAAAGACTAATGTCAGTATCGGCGATCCTATTCTAAAAGGAAAACTAGAAAAATTCGTGAAATCATTAGGCTAAAAAAATTCATAGCCAGTAATGGGTGGTTTAAAAATGTTTCAAAATGGTACGATATTGCTTTTAGGAGTGTTGATAAGAGAAAATAAGGAGGAAGTTCATCAAAGTCTCGACGTGTGGAGATTAGCTGTGGAATAGAAGGAATAAAGGATTAATAGAAGTAAGACAGAGTATATGGAGTATAAGTTTGATGAAAGAAAACGAGAAGTGGAATGACAGTAGGTGGGGATGAGGTAAAAGAGGTTGAAAGTTTTAAGTATTTAAGGTCTTTGGTATAAAAGAACGGGGGTTTTGACAAGGGTGTGAAATATAGGATTAGGTGTGGATGGATCAAATGGAGAGAAGCATTTGGTTTATTGAGCGATGAGAGAATTTCAATGAGACTGAAAGGTAAGTTTTATAAGAGTGTAGTGAGACCAACTATATTATATGGTTCAGAGTGTTGGACGGTGGACAAGAAAATAGAGCGGTCAATGAGTGTAGCCGAGATGAGAATACTTAGACAGATGAGTAGGGTTACAAGAAAAGGTAGAACAAGAAATGAATATGTAAGAAGAAGCATAGAAGTAGCGTCAATTATTAATAGTATGAGGGAGTATAAACTTAGAGGGTTTGGTCATGTTATGAGAAGAGAAGTTTCGGAAGGAGTAAGAACGGTCATGAAATTGAGCGTGGAATGAAGAAAAGGAAGAGTAAGATTAAAGAAAAAGTGGTTCAACGTGATTGAGTGTGAACGAGGAATGCTGCTGTGTGCATGAATGATGTGAGGGATAGAGTCCAGTGTAGGTTGAGAACCAAAGTGGTTAACCTTAAATAGCTGGGAAAAAGGCGAAGAAAAAAGATATTGTTTTTAGAAAAGTGTGCGGTAAAAGTATGAAATTGGGCTCTGATAACAAGTCATTACGGAATCACGGAAGAACCATTTGAAAATTTTGTTGAAATCGAAGAAGACTTTGCCGCTTTTGATATTTCTACAGATAATAACATAACTGATTCCGTTCATGGCCTTACAGATGTTGATGATGTCGACAAAGAATTATTTGAGCCAGTACCTCATTTCTCAGTAAAGCAAACAAAAGCTGCACTCACATTGCTAAGGACATTCACCGAACAATCTAATGATGTGGACGATAAGGTATACTCCGTTATATTGCCGTATTTTTTAATATTTCTTCGTGAAAATTTTATACAGTATTCTTCGAATGTCATACTTTAATATACCATTGAATTTAATAAGAATATTTTTACTCTGTCGTCACGAAAAATTCACAAAAACATGCCTTTTTTTGTACGAATTAACCTTACCCCCTCTACAAATGTGGTAAAAAATATTATTTATTATGTTATGTGTAGAGACTTAACTCAATGTAAGATCTCAAACTATTTTGTGTAAAGTAACACTAAACCTACACATTTTCTATCATATTTTTTAATAATTATTTAAGATAATAATAATAATAATAATAATAATACTTATTGTAATTTATATTATATAATAAAAAACGATAATAAAAAAAAATATTCATCAAATCGAATTTCTTTTCTGAAACCTCGATAAATCGAAAACGAAGGTTTTCATAAATTGAACATTATAGTAAGTCAAAAAAATTGCGTTTCCTTTTAACTTTGATATATCGAGGTTCTACTGTATATGTGAAATATGCACTTAAATACAAATATAATAAAATATATATTACACGTAAAAAAGA
The DNA here is from genome assembly GCA_025469175.1 of Geopemphigus sp. TES_GeoC_2020. Lineage (NCBI taxonomy): Eukaryota > Metazoa > Arthropoda > Insecta > Hemiptera > Aphididae > Geopemphigus > Geopemphigus sp. TES_GeoC_2020. The sequence goes on along the minus strand of JAIPRN010002529.1, from coordinate 20,715 downwards.
GATAAATATTCAAGATTTGATAAACAAAATTATTATAATCTCCTGGTATAGTGAAAGAAATGTCCATGTCATTTCGCTATGTTTTAAATAATTATTAAAAAACATTAAAGGCGTACGCAGGAAGATATTTTGGGTATCCAAATACCATGAAATATTTTCAGACTTTTTTAATGCTATTGCGTATATCCCATGGTCTAGTATAATATTATATTGTTGGACGAAAATAAATGTTGAAGAATACTTTGATAGAACTTAATGATCTATATAACCATTATCAATTATCAATGATAAAGGAAAAATAAAGACTAATTTATAAATGTATACACCTAAATATATATATACTGATACAAGGAATATCTATGCTATAGTGTTTGACTTCGGTTAAATCCAATTTTGTAATAATATAAATTCGAGTTAATATTGTACCAATCAATCTATCGAATTTTTTAAATCAACGAAAAGCTTCCAGTGTTTGTTGGTATATGTAAACTCTCATTTGTTTCCCTTCGTTGATTGAAAACTTATTTGCTTAATAAAACGGGTGAAGAAATATTAAATGAGTTGGTGTTGTTAAATATGTACATAGAGACAGAAGTAAATTGTGACGATATTCAGAACATTATGGCAAGTATTTCTAAAATAATAGATTTTAGTTTGTGATTTTTAGTATTGATCGTGTTATACTTTTATATTACGTAGAAAAAAGTATAATATAGTTAGTTTTGAAAATAAAATGTTGTATGCTAGGTTAAATTTTCCAAAAAATAATTATAAATATCTAATTTTCTAAGATACTTATAAATTGTTTTTTTATGTACGTCCCTAGAAAATGTGTTAACTATTAATGCGTTAATTATTAGACGTGGGAAATCAGGCATCATTTTCAATAACAGTAAAAAGAAACTTGTTAATATCATATTAATAATATATTATTAATTGAAGCTTAAACATTATTGATTATCATAACTCGAGTTTATATAAGTTGTGAGAGGAGTTGAAATATTTTCTTTGGTTTGAAATTTAGAATTTTTCATAATATTATAAACCAACCATTTGTAATTATCACATAATATTTGATAACATTATGGTTTTGTACGAAACGCCCTTAAATTTTCTTTTAATAAATCTTATAATTCATGATTCATCAAGTTGACCATGATTCATCAAGGTTATTAAAAAATATATCGAAGGCTCACTATTACCAGGGACACCAAAAGTGGAGATCCTATGCCATAGCCCCGTGGTTTCGTATTGAAAACTCACTTTGTTCAATCAACTTATATATTTACTTTTAAATAGTCGCATACAACATACAGTTATGAGTTAACATCAATCGTAAGATGAGTTGACAAAGTCTAAACATACAGAACGTCAATATACTTATATAATACGTGTGCGAAAAATTTTACACTAAAAATATTAATTAATTGGAAATTACCGCACGAAGAGTTATATTTAATAAAGTAGAAATTAGATAGTTAAATAACGAATTTTAAATGGAAGTTAGATGATCGAAAAATAAACAAATCAATACGTTTCTAATTAATTAATAGATATTTTTAAAAGATTTCTAATGAATCATCAGTTTATCAAATATATCCCTGTATTTGTAAATAACAACTTAAAATATATTAATATGTTAGTAAAATATTTAAAAGTAAAAATATTAAACTGTACAATTATCTGAAATTGTATGTACAATTAAGTTTATGATGTAATAAAATATTCCACTTTCTTAGTAAAAATTAAAATCGTTTCTATCTATTTTATTTAAAAGTGTTTTATTATAAAGTTTAAAAATCATTTTTATCCAAAATATTGACGAAACGCTCGAATTAAAGTATTTTTATTTTATTATAAAATAAATAAATATAGTAATTTTAGTCTATTTATAGATCAGTAATTGGACATAGATGGTACCTTAAAGATGTCATATTCAAGATTTTTTAGTAGTTTTCGTGCATAATGGGAAAAACCACTTCTATAAACTAAGAAATTTCCGCCCGCTTTTTTAAATATAAAAAACATTATCTTAGTTTATTATTATTGGAAAATATATTAATAACTAACCGATATACTCAATTTATATCGATTATTCGTTTAAGCGTTTTTTTTTATAAAAGTGATGTAATTTTTAAAAAAATTACCATTTTATAGCTTTATAGGTATGTAGGTAATTTGGTTTTTTTAAAGTTTTATGTTTTATAAAAGTTGCATTTTTAATTAAAAGGACCCAAAAGTTTAATACAAGTTTAATCACACGTTATTCTAACTATAATTCAAAAATCGGCTCTGAAGGTTTTTATTTAATATTTAAATTTTTATCGTCATGAAACTTATAATCTCACTTCTTTTAATAGAATTTATAAGTTTTGGATATTAACTATTAAGCATTCAATTTTTAATATATAGTTACTATAACTATAATGTCGCATTCATATTATTTTAATTACTACTTAATATACTTTATATATACAAACACAAGATTCGAATTTTGAAAGTTCAATTATTATCGTGTATTACAACGAAAATAATTTCTAGAATATCAATTTATGTTATTTATTACCATACAGAATATACTCAGTGCATACAATTCTGTTTATTTTATTACCGTTTAAAATTGTTTTTGAGACTCTTCAATAGCACGAAATTCGGTTTTACTTATGTGCACGCAATCCTAAGGACAGTCTTGAATTTTATGTAGGTGAATATACGTCGGGTTATCCGTGTCGGTAACGTAATATGTGTATATATAATAGAATACCCAAAATTTTCATTTGTTTATCGACCGACGCTACGAAAAACAATTGAAAATATATTTAAACGATAAACTCTAGTCCCATATTCTCGTTTATAAATATTAAAAATATTTTCAATAAATAAACGAATTGCCCTTAAAACTGACTGGTTGAGACCCTTTTTCGCTATGCATCATACAAAGGCTGAACAGCCGAAGGGTCATTCACACTGACCCATTCTATTAATATTGTCGCGTTATGTGTTGTGAAATATGCTCTATTGATCCAGAATAGTTCGATGAAATTTTCATGCGTTTTAATCCGAAAAGGATCGTTTACAGACGAATATTTTTAATTAATTTGTGTTTATTTTAATGAAAATTAATATATTATTACATGTATGTACTTAATACATACGTGCATATATATAAACATTAAATACTAATTTTGGGTATTATAGCTAGCGTTATAATATTATATTACGGAGTAAAGTAAAAATTCGTGTATTTTATTTCTAAATAACACGTTTGATTACGACTTTCCTACGGGGTCTAAAAATAATATAGTGTTCACTATACTGTACAACTAGCAACTATTTTACTAATTAATAATATTATCATGGAAACTGCAGGTAACATCTGTTAAGTAAACTTAATAGGTGCCATAAGTAATAACTCTAAAAGAATTTATACAGAATAAATAATCAGTATATAGTTATTAGTTTATTATTAATTATTATTAGGAATATAATTATTTGATTATTGACTTTCAGTCATGAATTCGTATATTCTTGCAATATATTTCATACAGTTTCATTAAATAACAAAAATACAAATTCAATGGCATCGATAAAAGTAAAGAGGGGGATTTGAACTTCTAAAACCTCCCTGGCTACACTACTGGACGTACATAAACCAAGGGTTTAAAAAACACAGAACGAAATTCGTCAAAACGTTTTCAATATCAGTTTAAGTTTAAAATAATTTCAAAAAATATTTGAAATATTAGAGAAGTTGAAACTTTATAGATGTATTAGTGAAGACTTAGGAGGCGGAATTGACCTAACAGTCTTTCAAAATTATTTAAAATTAACCGACTGTTTTTTAAATATTATTTTGCCATCGATAGAAGTAAAATTCTAATTCGTTTGTTTTAGAAAACCTATAATAAGTTGCGTTTATACGAAACACACTATGTTTATATAAATACAATAATTGATTTTAAATTTCCATGATTGAACCAAAAAGGATACACATATATTTGCTAGGTATTTCTTATATCCGATTGCTAAAAGATAATATTATAATATTGCGATATACGTTTCCGTATAGCTTACATCAAATGTGTTTACTCGACGTGAAAATTAGCGTAATACGAAAGCTAAAAGTTATTATTTCGACAATTTTATACCAAATTAAAAAATCACCAGTTTTCAACAAATGAAACAAGTGTTCGAACGCATTTTCTGTACATTCTGTTTGTATTATTTTTTTATGTTGTTTATGTTGTAATGAAAGCTTTTTAGTCGTTGGTTTCGCTATGTATTTACTTATCTGTCGACATTATTTGGACCAGCAAAAGTGATTAAAAAGTTTTCGAGAAAATCTCAAAAAAGCAGCGCGGTGAAAAGAATTATGTCAAACCAATGTAATAACGTCGGTGAAACGTTCACATAAAAAATATGTTGTACGATATATAACGTATTTTCTTGTTTTGCTAGGAATTTTATATAGGAAATTTCGTTAAATGTTCCTGATATAGTTTTTAATTTTCTAGGTTAAAAATGTTCGTATAAGTAGTAACAAAGGCCACGTGAAAAATTATAGATACACCACGAAAAACACCTCCCGTGTGAGTATATCTAGTTTTATATCAACGCATTCGATACGATTTAAGTGAAACGAAAAGTTTGGGCAAAATTTAAACATTCGACGACATTCACGAAAGACGATAGCGTTTTTTTTATACGATTATGCATGAATACTGTTCAGTGTTTAACACGCAAAGTTACAATTAAATACAAATCATACTAACCGGGCTATTCTGAACGATAATTTAGACGGCGGCGATTATGCACCAACAAATACTTTATTTTAAACATTTTGGTGTTTTCAACGCGCGATGATTTTTTTGTTTGGCGAAAATTTTTTTTTCGTTTAGCCCTACTTTTGGCGTTGGGATTAGAATTTAAATATTGACATTTTCGTTCGAAGAAGATGACGATTGACCATTGTTTTAAATACATTATATAATGTTCCTAGTTGTTATAATAAGTTAAATATTACGTATATATATATAAACATTTTTTAACATTTCAGAATTGTAAGTATATAATAGGTGTAGTTAATTTTTTGAATAAAACTATTTAGTTGTCATCACGTTTATTTGGAAACGTTATTGTTTACTACTCAGATTATTTTATTTACGATATAAATTATTTATCGGAATTATGGTTTTTGGATTATATACACATATCGATAATTGCATTTAGACAACGAAGATAATCAATTAGTCAATTAATTTTTTTATATTTTTAATGATAATTTAAGTTGTATTAGGCGATTACCTATAAATAATACACTATGTATTACTTTAATAATATTACCCGCATATTCATTATTCTATTACTAGAATAAAATAGTATAATTTCAGGAAAATGTGAAAGAGTGATTTGTATATTTTATAGTTGTTTAATGCATAATGTCATTACTATATTCGTGTCCTTTTTCGTATATTTTTGAAATTAATGGTCATTATTCCCTGTGTAAATAATATTTTTGATTAGTTCCCATTAACACGATACCTTTAACATTTTCAGGTTCTTATAACAACCAATGAATCATATTAATTGATTGAACGGGAATAGTAGAGATTCGCTATCGACAATAACGTATTTAAAAATTACATAATGGCATTTAATTTTCTTTATACTTTTCTTATAAATTCAAAACAAAAATATTAAGCGGTAACTTTCTTTTGTATATCTTAATAATGTACTCACATAGATCTCGTAGCGTAACGAATAGAGATATAAAAAAAATGAAACTGTTGTTAACATTATTCTAAATGCGCTGACTATTGACACACAACATTCAATTGTCGACAAATCAAATAACGTGAAAAAATGTTACACGGTGTCGAATGTCGTTTGTATATAAGTAAAGCGACGATTTAAACAAAAGACAAGTTTCTAGTTACCAGCATTGCGTCGATATGTTTAATAACCGAGAAATATCCAAATGTGTTATGACGATTGTGGGACATACTTATTCGAGTTGTTATCGTAATAATAATTAGCCATCGCCGAATTTTTAACTTATTTGCAGAATATTTCACAAAATCTAAATGATAATTAACGTAACAGTAAAACAGTTCAAGAAATAATACGTTTTACGCGGTAATGAAAGTATCACATCCAAATATTACGAAGAACAAACCAACACGAGTACCGATAGTATACGTACGTACGTTCACATGTAATAATAGTATTTGTCTGTCTACGGTACACGTAATATGCAACACGATTAATTGGACACAGTCGTAATAAGTTATGTTAGACGTATTACATATTTAACTTTTTATTATTTACAGATTGTGAGTTGAAAGAACCGAAGAGGACATACGTGAATGTTCAGAGGACTAAGCGCAGATTTCGTTTACGAGCGCGAGGAAGCACAAAACATGAATTATTCGTTCACTGGAGTGCCCGATGCTGTCAGTAGGGGAAAAAATGAACAATTTTTGTAAAACAAAGTTTGCAGGAAAATACAATCAAAATTGTAGATTTTAGGGAGAGCAAAAATAGAAGTTTAAAAATAACAAACACTGGCGGACACACAAAAAAATAATAATAGTTCGAAGACGGATGGAAGACTGTTTTAAAATTGTGTTTTATAATTGTTTGTTTTTTTCAATTTTGGAAATTAAACAAAAAACAAATTTAAACGTCTTTATAAAGTTTCCGTCATCGCGTCGTTACGTCACTTATCATTGATTAGACATAATTAAGCGGCTAATCGCTAATAATGGTTTATTTTATAAACGAGTGAACTACAATCGATTCTGCTTTAGAAATTTCTCTCGATCATTCGTTTATCGTTTAGCGATCCGTTCAGTAGTTAAATAATAAAAAGCTATAAAAAAATATCTCGAATACTTAGGGAAAATGTATTGAAAACTGTAACAATAATTCACAATTTAATATTTCTAATAATAATCGTTGTAAATAGGAAAAAATAATATCTAGAATAAACTAAAGAATGCAATGTGTAGTTAGCTCTATATTGTTTCGCGTACTGTTATTTATGAACAACATGGACAAGGTCTAAGGAATTGTTTTTCGATGCGTTTCATAATAAATTATTCTGGACACGAACGAATAGGTGCGAAACGTTCAACAAACGTAGCAGAAACAAAAATTTTTTCTACCAAGAACCGCGGTTTCCAAATTTACCTGTTTTCGAGATTCCCAGTCGTTTGATACCTACACAATTTTAGATAAATCGTACGCCTCTATTCAAAGTTTAGTGTAACAATTAGGAAATTAAGATTTTATTCGCCGAAAACCAATAAGTCACGTATTTGTCCTTTGTATCGATAAAATAGTTTGTAAACGAGTTTTCCTTTTAATTTCTTTGCAAATTTTTCGTAAAATTGTTTACAAATATCGTATCAGAGAGAGTCGGAAAAATCTAACGTTTCTCTATTCGTTACCAATTAAAATTGTTACTGTTGTCCATAACGAAGATTAGATTTGACAAAGCTAGAGATATCTTTAGTGTTCACGGTTATATTCAACGACGACTGACAGTGAATTTAGATAATATCACGCGTGTTGTAAAATGTCGGAGATAAAACCATATGTTTTATGTAACATAAATAACACGGACAATAAAATTATCGAGTTTCAAAGTTATTTTGCAGAATCCGAAGATATGTTTTTGTAAATGTAATCGTTTTTTTGTTCAAATCTCTCTCTCTTTCTCTTTCTATATATATATATTCAACAATGCATAAATTATCTTCGTAATAGATTGGAAGGAGCATATAGGCGACATCAAGGAATTTACCTAGAGAGTACATACTGATTCCATTACATGAGTTACAAACAAAAATTAATTTTTAAAATATTTTCAAGTATTCAGAGGATGCAAGTCCACTGATGTGTACTATTCGACGCTTACGATTGAGCACGAATAAAACGATTATTTTTCGAAAACAATCGATCGACCAAAAACACTGAGCCCGGGAAGTGGCGAAGTCACCAAGTGTACTTGTCGTGTGGTTGTCCATTCGCCATTGAATCCAAATCATGTGTTACGCGGAACACGAAACAGAAAGCCGGTGAACAGATTTTATTCATCACGGATGTTTTCCAATGGTGGTAATTTTCCCACAAATATGTTTTTCCGAGGTCCACGCGTGGTTAACCGGGATATCGTCGTTCACGTTTCGATATTTGTCGAAAGTAACACTTTTAAACATTTTTTAACCGAATAAAGCGAATCGAAATAAACGTTGGGCGTATATTCGCAAATCATTCCGTTTTTACTCATCGACGAAAATCGAAACGATTTAAAAACCGATAATTCGATTAAACCGGCGCCATTACGCTTTTCACTTTCGTACAACACATTCGCCTATTCGCATGTCAGGCTTCGGCGGTTCGTGCGTTGAGCTCCCGTGTTCACATCTCTTCGAGGTGTTCAATTAGGTCAAGTTATTAGCGCGACACTTCGTGTTTCCAAGGAAAACCCAATTTTTCGTTGTTTCGTTCAAGTCTAACCGGCCGCGGTGTAACGTACGCGTACGGTTGGCTGATTCGTGATCGCCGTTTCGGTCAATTTGTGAAGTAGCGATCGGAGGACAGGTGTTGCCCACAGTGATACGCGTGGCCTACGACGACGATAACGAAATACGTACGCGATTTCTCGATAATAGTAATAATAATAAATTTTCTCCGCGACGTTGTTGTTGTTATTGTTCTTGTTGTTGATGTTGACGGTGGTGGTTGTGGTGGTGACGGTGGTGCCAGTGCTGGTGCCTGCGACGAAGCGGTGACGGTGGCGGTCGTAGAGCGGAGCAGCCAGGCACTATATAGGTTGGCGGCGTGTTTAGCGCGAGTCGGGGAGAGAGAAGGAGGGAATGAAACGGCAACGTCGCGGCATCGCAACCGCGCGCCGTTGCTGGCGAGAGCGGGCCGTCGGGAGCGCACGGCGTTGCCGAAACATGCACGCACGCCGCCCGGCGCGACTCCTTCGACTTGTCAAACTGTCAAGTTTCGGTGGGGCTTCCAACGTAGAGAGACTCTCCCGCGCGCGTCCGCCGACCATGACGACGGTCGCTCGGAACGGCGGCCGAGGGAACCGTCCGCGGCGGGTAGTGCCGGCCGGGGCGGCGGCTGGCGGAGTGCCGCCGGGCCTGCGGGCGCTTCGGGTCTTTGATTAACGGAGGGTCTGCCGCCGCCGCCGCCGCCGCCGCTCGCTATTCCCTTCCCGAGCCATGTGTGCGAGTGTGTGTATTGTTCCTCCGCGTGCGCGGCATACACATACACACACATATACATGTGCGCGCGCACGTACTCTATAGTATACCGCGCGAGATCATTGTGATGGTGACGGAGAGGGACACAACAGGTTTTAAAATAAAAAAAAAATACGCGCGCGCACACACACACACACACATATATATATATATTTAACGAAGGCGTGTGTACAGAAATTATGTACGGGTTCAAAGTCGGGCGGAAGAGAAGCGCTGAATAGTATTGAGGGGGATAGAATGAGGGTGAAGGGGTGAAGAATAAGAAAAAAAATTACCCATCTCGAGATGAAATATGAAAATTATTCTGGTCCAGTTTTTTTCCCTTCTCGTATAATAGTAACATAATATTATTTTAACCGCGCGAGTAGTCGCGACGACGGTGTACGGAAAACAAAAAAATTCCTTCGGAGCGCAGGTCCATATATATATATATACTTATTTATATGCCGGAGGTTTTGTTTTCGTTATTTTAGTACGGCGTTTTTTTTTAGTTCTTCACGCGTTCTTTCATCGGGGAGCGCGTGTCTTTTGGGTATTCGAACGACCGACAAATAATTCGGAATCCGTTCTCAGTGATCGGACCGAAAAATCCTGGACAAATAAACGCCAATTTCATAAGCTCATAATCCGACCTCATTTCGTATAATATTACGCTTTATGAACAAAAAACGGTTCGCCGTAATATTTTGTTATGTTCGTTAGGCACATTACGGATTAACGCGTTCGAATAACGGAGTTAACAAAAAAACAAAACACTAATTCGTTTAATTTTAATATAGGAACATAAAATTAAAAAACAAAAAAAAATTGCCCGGCTATAGTATCGGGTGTGAACAATAAATTATAGGCAATTTCTAAAACTCTCTCAAATAACGAGTGTCGATGTTTTACCGGTTAACCGATAAAAATATTATAAATCGTTTTGACAGGCCCGTTGTGGCTTTTAACCCGGCTACCTAATAGACTAAACAGAAACGCGTTTGTTTTCGACGGCCATTTGCACGTTGTTCGTCGTGATTCAAAAAAAGTTGAAAAAGTTCGTCATTCAAATATTAACTACATTACGTTGAAAAATAACCACGGACTGAAATTGACAAAATCGCGCTAATAATCATTGAGCTGATCGAAACAAAGTGAATGACGCCGAATGTTACGCTTAAATACACGAAGGAAAAGAACGGGGTTTTTCATAAATCCGGTCGAAGTATTTGAAAATATTGTTGGTAAAATTAGACGATGGAATTAAAGCTCTATGTCGCTCGACGGAAAGTTCGACTAAAATGATAATAACGGATCAACGTTCTTGACGCAAGCCAGTGGATCCCAAAATATTATTTTAGGCACGTTAATATTAATAGTATTTTCTTCATCGCGCATTCGAAAAGCATATTGGCTACTATAGTTCATAAATCGTTGATTAATAATATTAACGAATAATAATAATAATAATAATAATTACGTTTTTCCAAAATGATTTGTTCCGTTTTTTAAACGTTCAAGCTGATCAGACTTTAACAAAAAGAGGCAAGTGATTATTAATTGAAGATAATTGTGGCGATAATGTTCGATTAGTCATATATGTATTTGTCTTTGACGTTGATCGTAGATAATATTGTGGAAATACGAATACTTCGTCTTTCTTATCGATATCTGTTACACGAAAATGAAACGACTATTCGAAACCCAAAGAAAAGTTAAATAATTTAGTATATTACGACGGTACTTGTGTAACCGGCATTTATTAAAAAGTACGAGTATTCGATTGGAATTCGCGACTTATATAATTTTTATTTCTTCCTTCGGCTTGGAATGTTTATGACAGCGTTTTGGAAAATTCGTGTAGCACTATCAACACAACGGAAGGATTTATGTTTATGTCTCAAAGTAGTCGGGGGCCATAATTAACAAAAAGTACGTGGACCTTTCTAGATGTAATTCGATTAGAAATATCAATTTTGATACGACAAAAATACAATTTCTTGGGAACTACACAGCCAAAAACGAAACGTTGGGAAAACTCGTGATTACATTTAAACAGGCTCTAAACTGATATTAGGGACATACCGAACGTTTTGTTGGCAGTAGCGCTATACCAAAGAAACTTTGTGTACATTTAAAGTAGACGTACATCATAAGTAGGTAATGAATTATATTCTTTATTATTGTTATAAACGTTAAAATTATTTATTTATTTTCTTATCGACATATTGTAAAAACGTATAATGATTATTACTCGTCATTTTCACATCTTTCATTCGATCGGATAAAAAATACCATCGAATATTATCATACCGTATTTTTTAATATTTTTTTCGCTTAATTATAAGTTTTAAATACAGGTTGGACATAGGTGTTGTAATTGTATAATTATTTGGTGATAACAGCTTTTGAATAAATCACTTTTTTTCGTTTGTTTTTTCTCTATCGTTTTTGTTTGTTTTTTAGCAATAACGCGGCGGTTCAGCAACGCAATTGACTTTTTTTTTAATTGTTTTATAGTTTAAATAGTAAAATATCGTTTGTTATTTTTATATAAAATTGTGTGATTCCATATAAATTATAAATAATAATGACATACATTTAGGACTTAGAACTGTATACACACATACACAAATATGTATTTATTTATATGTATACGCATTTTTTCTTTATTATTGATATATTAGTTGTATAATGCATTAACTATTTTATCTCCACGCGTTACAATATAGAATTCTATTATATATAAATACTTCGGGTTAATGGGTTTAACGTTATGCTGTACGTATCCGTTGAAACGGTTTTATTTTTATAGTTTATACGTTAATTATTATACGAGACTGATGGTTTCATCACTGTATGTTTCATGCGTAATCCATATTTTTAATACAAGTTCAATATTTATACGAAATACGTGCGCATTTTACATTTTTAAATGAAATTGATCGCTTAGAAAATTTGTAGATACACGTATATAGGTATAATATTTTTCTCATCGTTCCTTGTATTATTTATTATTTTGACAGTATCCTACGCCATAGCGTGTATATACGTATATATATAAATTGAAAGAGAGAGAGAGAGAGAGAGAGAGAGAGAGAGAGAGAGAGAGAGAGAGAGAGAGAGAGAGAGAGAGAGAGAAAAGAAGTCTGAATCGTTCATAAATAATTTGGGCAGGACCGATGGTAATAAAAAAAAAACTGTTGTATAGGGCGTCGGTAAAGTTTTAGTTTGAAGAAATCTGGTAGTTTTTGAATGGGCGTTGTAGCGTTATAATTTGTAATTTTCAGCTGATCATTGCGGTGTCTTAGTTAAAACCAATGTTAAATTGTTTGTTTTAATTGGATAACAATTTTCTAAAAAATTATCATCCCCATAATATTTTCCAATAATACGGGGCGTAGTTTTGGGAACAAAGGCATGGACTAATGTATTATTAAATTCAACGCATAGGTTTACATCAGAAATAAGACCATCAGAAATTGTCGAAAAAATGATTATCGAGTGTATAAGTACAAATTATATAAATGTATACGTTTTTGTACAATTTACTTTGTCTTCGATTACCACGATTCCTAACAGTTTCTGTTAAAATAATTACGAATTTTCCATATTATCACAATCAATATTCATAATCTATATTTCAATTTAATTAACGGCTTACTTTTGAAAATAAAATAGTAACATTTCTTAATAAAAAACTGCGGATTATGTCAGTCGAATTATTTTCCATTTTTAGTTACATTCTGTTTATTATCAATGTTTAGTATAATAATTACAAAATGCAAGGGATCAAATAGTGCAAGGAATATTATTAAGTTACGAAGTACAAATAAATTGAACTTGATATTCAGTATAAACGAGTAATATTTTACTAATGGGGATAATAGATATAGAATTTTGTAATCAATATACATTTAAAAAAAAATGGATATAACATTCAGAACACTATACATATGTATAACTGATAGGATATTAGTTTGAGAAAAAGAAAAGTAATTACATATAAAATATTTCTTTTAAGGAGTTACGAAATATTTTTTCCAATAAAATATCTCGATGAGTTGTACATTTGTTAAAAAAAATGAATTCTACATAGGTCAACAATAAACTATATAGTCCTATAATTGTTTTAACAATTATCTATTCAAATTTAATCATAGCATAAACAATATTTAAAGTAAATTAAATCACGATTATTATCGTGTGTTATTAATTGTCCATTATTGCCAGTTTTTTTCGAATACACATAAAATACATTGTCTTTTTAGATAGCACTAAATAACTAATTGTTACTTACCATTTATTTATAAAATTTCTACGCAGTTATACATATGAATATAAAACGTAATACGTACACTTTTATTATTTTATAAAATTATTTATTTTTATTATTAACATCGTATATATTTATTCAAATTGTCATACCAAAAACTTATCATAAATAATTTATTGAAATATTCGATTATGTATATTGTATTCTCTTAAAAAATCACCGGGGATAGATTTAATCACCGCAGAGGTAGCTCGACATAACTCTCTAAAAAAAGCACTTATTCACCTAACTCATATCCTTAATTTTATACTAAGACTATCTTACATGCCCCTCCAATGGAAGGTTTCTGTAATTATCTTATTCCCGAAACCTGGCGAATCCCCTAACATTCCATCATCATACCGACCGATAAGCCTTCTCCCTTTTTTTGGTAAACTGCGAAAAATTAATCATCAAACGTATATCACAGCACGTTAGTAACAAAAACATAATTCCTCATACCCAATTCGGCTTTCGCAACAAGCATTCCACCATACACCAAATCCATCGCCTAACTGACGCTATTGCTTACTTCTTCGAAAATAAACTTTACTGCTTCGCAGTTCTGCTCGACGTTGCTTAAGCCTTCGACAAAGTCTGGCACACCGGACTTCTGTTTAAACTAAAATAATTTCTTCCTACTCCCTACTTCTTATTCTTCAAATCGTATCTGGAAAATCGTCATTTTGTGATTAAAGTAGGCTCTGAGTTCTCAAACCTAACACCCGTCCTGGCTGGTGTACCCCAAGGTGCCATTTCATCTCTAATTCTTTTCAACATATACGCAGCCGACCAACAAATTTCTCCTTATACTTCAGTAGTAGAATTTGCCGATGACAAAATCATCTTTACTTCTAATGAAAACCCTTTTGTCGCCTGCCAACATCTGTAAAATCATTTAAATGACATGGAAGTATGGTATTTAAACTGAAAAATAAAAATAAACAGTGAAAAGTCTTCACATATAACCTTTATCCTCAGACAAGGCGTAGTCCCCTCGGTCTCCTTGGAGAACAAAATTATACCACCAGTTACCAGGGTCAAATACCTAGGTCTACTCCTAGACAAACGCTTAACTTGGGCCGAGCATATTAAACAAAAACGCTTCTTGCTGAACTTCAGACAAAAATGTCTGTACCCGCTACTGGGCAAACAATCCAAGCTAAACCTTAACAATAAACTATTGCTTTACAAAACCCTCCTGAAGCATATTTGGGTTTACCGTATCCAATTATGGAGAGCTGCAAAAAAATCGAATATTTACAAAATGCAAACATTTCAATTAATATTACTTCGTAAAATTACTAACGCTCCCTTCTATGTTACAAACCATACTCTACATTCAGATCTCGGACTACCAATTGTAGTCGACGTGGCTATATTCTCCTATAAGTGCTACCGCTCTCGCCTTACCAACCATCCCAATCCGCTTATTCTCGCCCTCAACTCCGCAAACATTCTTGGTAATCCACCGAGAAGATTAAAGAGGCGCTAGTGTCGCGATTTAACTAACACTTAAATAACTTTATAATATAATATAAAAAAAACCGCTAACATATGTATATGTATATAATGTAAAATAGCCTAACAAATATCACGTCGAGTGTTACTGCTGGGTAGCTACTACCCTCATGATTTCATAGTCAACTTGTATTTCCCGCTCATATGCTTATTGTAACTACCATTACAGATTGTATATATTCTAATAAATGTTAAATAAAAAAAATGTATATTGTATACGTAATAACAACTTTATAATAAATATGTATATAAAATATATTCTTACGTAGAATAGGACTGTAATGCTTATACTTATTATAATAATTGATGTCAATAATTTTTGAAAACTACGTTTATGTTAATTAAATACATTTTATTATACCACTTAAATATTTCTTACTTAAAGTTACAAGAAAAATCACTTATAGACGAAATAAAAATGTTAACGGAAACAATATAATCGCTATTCTACCAATTGAAACTTATATATAAATATATGTAAATCGAGTTACAATCACTGATATAGAATTGCATGATGGGTTTATTATTGACGCATATATAAATAATTTATATATATAAGACTAAAATGTAGTTTTATTAACGTTAACCTATTCTTTTTACATACATTTGCCACGTTTAGAATAGAAAACAGAATTTTACTGATATGACTCATGTACAAATGTCATGCCGGAGAATATGTTAGTTAAAAGAGGCTTCTCGGTAAATGTACGTGCAAGAATTTGTTTTTCTATAAAAAAAATTCGAATATAGCTATGCGTTTTTTTATTTACATTAGTGTAAGTGTAACAATTTAAATCATGTAGACGCGTCGTTTGCAAAAATACATTCGAATGTTTATGTGATATATATATATCGATAAAAAATGATAATATGGTTTTATTCAAAGTTAAAAGTATAAACTACAAAGTGTCAATTGACTACTGAGTACTAATATATTTTGTTCGTATTCTATTTAAATATGGTTTCTTCTTAGTAGTTTAGTTTACTTTTATATATATTCACAAGTAATATACATATTATACGTATTATGTATTATATTAGCTATTTAAGATGATTATTAAAATTTGTATGAAGCTAACGGGCATTTATAACATGAATCCATATCGTGAAATCGACGGTATCGATTATTTTGTGGAAATTTAAAATTTGATATTGATGTTTTTCTACGATATTTGAATATAAAAGCTAATCTTATATATATATATAAATTATTTTCTTGTTTAATTTTGGCGAATTTTATGGAAATAAGTATTTTACATAATGTATTGGTTTAGCGATATTGCGAAGTAGAAATAAGCAATTTGTTTGTTAAACCTGTTGGTCTAAGCAATAAAATAAAAGAGAAATAATTAAAATTTATTAAGTTTTTCGTTACTGTTATTATATAACTATAATAGGTATAGAGCAGTTTGTGTATTATTGTAATTTTTATGGGTAATTATCATGTGTATTCAATTTAGAGAAACTATAATTTCAAAAATGAATTTTGATGTTAAATGCGGATAGTAATTTTTAATAAAATATAAAGAAAAATATTTTTTAATTATACTTAATGTTTTTCTATAATTATAAATAATATAAATTTTTTCTAAATTGTTTAACCAATTAAAAATTAAAACTTGTGGAACGAAGTTATATTTGAAAAAATATATTATACACTTGCGGTAAAATAAGTCATAATTTTTTTTTTATTTATATTGATTTTTTAAAATTATAATTATTTTTATTTTTTAGTTTTAATTAACGAGATGTTAAACTTTTGTAACGCATATGGTACTTTTTTGGGCTTATACTTAATTAAATTAAACATTTTTATTCCTGAATATTATTTTTCCTCCCAATATACATTATGTTACGTATAATAAAAAATTTAATTTTTAATAATAATAATATTTATAATAAAATATTAAATTCACTAATCGATGATAATGATAAATAATTACATATTTGTATAAAATTTGATTTTATACATTTACTGTTGATTATCGTAATAAATATTTTATTTATTTATTTAATATAATAAAATTAAAAGAGGCTTGGAGATTTTGCTTGCTTATTATTAATTTTGTCTCCTAGTTTTGTACTTTACAGGAATCACAATTAAAAATGATAATACATTTTTTCATGTTTGTTAGTTATTCTAAACTTCTAAATTATATAAATGCATTGTTCTGCTTAAAGGTGAAACGGATGAAATTTATAATTTGGCAACAATGTAATGTAAAAGGAAATGATAAAATAGAATAAGTTGTCGGTATTTGATATTAGGTACATAATATGAATTAAATAGAATTTAAAATTTCCGTTACCGTATTATATTAAAAAATAAAATAATATTTATCGAAATGTACGAATGAATTTCTTTAGGCATTTTTATTATTATATCCACATAAACAAATAAACAATTAAAACAAATTTTGATTATTATTCAAACATTTTGGCGGAATATAAAATACGTTACAAAAAGTATTCAAAGATTCAATTTTATAAATAATACATT
Source organism: Geopemphigus sp. TES_GeoC_2020 (assembly GCA_025469175.1). Taxonomy (NCBI): domain Eukaryota; kingdom Metazoa; phylum Arthropoda; class Insecta; order Hemiptera; family Aphididae; genus Geopemphigus; species Geopemphigus sp. TES_GeoC_2020. The sequence goes on along the minus strand of JAIPRN010002529.1, from coordinate 3,119 downwards.
AAAACCGATAACATCTCTTCATAATGAAGACTAATTAGTGCGATTTTTAATAACGTGAATTAGGATATAGTTTTGGGTTTGGTGAAAATTACAACTACTGTTGAAATAACTAAATACTTTTAATTAGCGATAAAAATTAATATTTTTTTTATAGTTGGTTTCTTACACTCGAAGTTTTTTTTATAAAGTAAATTAAAAGCTAAATTGGATATAGCCTAACTTAAGCATTTCAATAGATTTTTTTTTTGGCATTTTAGTATAAATATTGTCGCAAGGTGTCTATGGGGAATATACTGAAATTATAGTAGTGTTTTACATAGCAATGAAACCTATAACGACAACACACATTTTACCGCAATTGGCTATTTTGTCGGTAAACAGTCTTACAGCACTGTGGTCAAAACTGCTAGCGTTTGACATTTGTATCTTTAAATGTAGTACATTATTAAATCCTTTTTATGGTTTAATATTTGTAAGCATGATAGACGCCATTGGTGTACGTTGTTATTTGCTTTGCCACAGATTAATGAATGGCGTATTGTAATAATATACCAGTACACTGGTTTGCTCTTAGAATTATCGATGTCATTCTACATCTTGAATATTAGAACCATGTCATGTACCGTAAGGTTAGGCCTAGTTCAGACGTTTACCACGTAGTTACACCTCTTCAAGTTTAATTTTATAAAATTTGATTTTCATTCCTGAAACATATCAGATATCCACCCACTCCATTTCTAGGATATTGATTAGTAAATACCTTGAATGTATATATATTATTTATAATAACACTTCATTGTTTTTTTTTTTTTTTATTTGATAAAAGGCTTCAACAACAGTGGTTTTTAGCTTACATTAACTTTATACTACAAATAAATATTGATTTACAATTTGTAACTTAGTTTTATCATATAAAAAAATGTAATGATTGCGACAGTGTTATCTTCGATGAGGGCTTCTTGAAGTATAAAAGGAGTGTTGAGGATCATGCGAGCTTTTCTATATTTGGGGCAGTTGATAATTATGTGCTCTATTGACAGGGTTTCATTACAAGTATCACATACTGGTGCTGTTTCATTTTTAATGAGATAAGCATACGTGAGATATGAGTGGCCTATTGTAGTTTCTCTTCTTTTAATGTCGGGAGGGTATTTAAATTTATTTATGTATAATTTTATATTTCTTAGTTTGTTGGAGAGAGGTAAGTTTAACTGATATTTTTGCTATTCTTATATTATTTTGTAATGTATGATGTTAAAAGTTTCGGATGAGAATAATGAATTAATTATTATAGAGAGTGAAGATGTAATGGCTTCGTTGGCAGCCATGTCTGCTTTCTCATTTCATTGTTTGTTCCTAAGCCATTTCATAGTACTACCCGTGGAATCGCTCGCAGCTGTTTTTGCCCAAAGCAGTTTGTTATATTCGTGTCGTTCTCATGTGAACTTATCTCTATCAGTATGATGGCATCTTACAAGAATTCGACACGTTTTGACAGCGTGTCCCGAAGTGTTCGACATTGCTTGTTCGCAAAAAAGTTTCTACAGCTCGTCTATGACGGTGGAAATTCGGACTTATATGTTAATATATGCGTAACCTTTACTATAACACGTTATATCATTTCGCAGGAGAAATGTTGAGATAATTTTGAAACTCTGGTAAAATTTCTTTTCATTTCTTTATATTTAATTAGTGTTCCCAAGAAAACGTAGAACAAAAAGAAAGCGTTTATCTAGTTTTCTTAAAAGTGTGCATCCTTTTAAAGTGATTACGCAGTCTTCTCATTCAGGGACTCTCGTCATCTTTTCTTCTTGATATTTTTTTTATACAAATATTAAATACAACTATTAATACTATGATATATATATAATTTCTGCCAATTTTGTAATTTTTATATGTATAATAGTTTCGTTTTTATCGAATATCGTTTAGTAAAAATTATTAATACATTTACGTTTTCGACAATACAAAAATATAAAAATATTGTAATTGAATGTTTTATAGGGCTCACGAAATGATCAAATTAAAATAATTAGGCATATTGACGGATATATACGTTATTATTAAATATTCGAATATCGAAGTAATAACTTTTTTTTCAAAGCATTTTAAGATTTAATATTTTTCTTACGATTGTAACTTTATTATTACATTTTGGCTGATAGACGTACAACGTTATAACTATCTATTTTCATTTATTTCTAGGATTTTCAATGTTGTAGTCATTAACTAATTAGTGATAATTATTAATAATTATTATTATATAAGTTAGTCATTAAGATTAATTACTGTATTTAATAAGATTTAACGACATAATATAAATACACATTGAATTATTTAAACATTAAAATTATAAAAAAATACTTTATATATTTTTATGAAATTAGAATACATTCGATATGTCATAATTTTGCGATTACCGTATTAATGATGTTAAAAATGATAATGTAATAAATTATTTTTTATAAAAATTTATTAATTTATTTTACAACAATATTAGTTTACGATAAAAGTCAAATAAAATTTTCAAATTTATACTTTTTATTCGTAATAATTTAAACAATTAAATATTATTTATATTATCTCGTAATTTGTTAATATTGTTCTTAATTATTTCGTTTTTGACAGAAATATTTTAATGTATATTTGTTATTCAAAATGACTTATACTTTACTTATAATTACAATTATCCGTCAAAATGAACTTTTTCTACAGTTTATCAGGACATTTACAATATGTAAGTCGCAAAAATCATATACTTTACTTAGGTTTTATTACATTTCTTGAAATCCATAGGTGAATATGCACTCGGGATAAATTTGTTATCGTGCAGTGTGTTTGAATTCTGAATATTGTGCATCAGTTATAGTAAAAATTCGAATGCCAATTACGTATTCGTCCTATACTCGTGTGTAAATGTCTTCATAGTGAATATTATACGAGCTGTATTTTTATGCGATTCGAGAAAGAGGGATATGTCCGCAGAGAAGGGAATTGTATTGTACCACATAAATTGATATCGATTGAGATGGTTATGTATAAGGTTGTGAATGTTCGATTATTATTATTTTTACGCAAAGTGTAAATCGAATTTTATTATTTTTGTGCATTTCGTCTGA
>JAIPRN010002528.1:2464-29559 GCA_025469175.1 Geopemphigus sp. TES_GeoC_2020 | reverse complement strand
TTTTATTTAATGTAAACTTAGATAGGATGTAAATTAAGACAATAAATCTTTTCTTACAGAAACTCAATTGTGTTTGATTGACTGTGTCGTCTGAACCACAGAAATATTTTGGAAAATATCTTATATACATTTATATATATTCGAAACGTCAATATATAACGGTTTTTACGTACGAATAGTAGGAAACGATACGTTTTTGTACATTATTGTAACGTCCGCGAACGGTATTTCACTATATAAATATACAAAGTAGATAGGAAAGGGGAATCGGAATGGGGAACGGAAAAAACGAACAACCGCCTTAATTCGGTATTAATCGAACGTGCCGTCAATTTGCAGACGTGGTGAAGATCGGCGCCGACGAGCTGAAACCGGCCTTACAGTATTGTACGCATCTGGTGTACGGTTACGCCGGTATCGACGGCGAAAAACTTCACGCTAAATCGCTGGATGCCGAGTTGGACTTGCCCGGAACGCATGACGGCCAAAACGCAATCGGAAACTTTAGGTCTATAACGGCTCTGAAGAAAGACCATCCGAACATTACCGTGCTGTTGTCGGTCGGCGGTAACGTCGACTCCGAAAAGTCCCGCAAATATCTCACCGTTGTACGTATTTTTATTATTCATTATCTTGTCCGATACTATCGCGATACCCGTCTGCTGCTGCTACTGCTACGTTCGGGCTATCGTTCGATAATCAATCGGTTCCGTTCGGGTAAAAGCAACGGTCGGGCTCGTCGTTGCTAGTAAAACGTTCGAAGACAATGAACGGCAATTATTACGTGGTGTGCTTACGTTTTGAAAAAAACTGGTAATTTATCTCTGGCCGTTCGATGTTTGCTGAAATCGGCGGCGATCAATTTTCGCTATTACGTTAGTTTAATTATAGCGTACGTTTTCCGTACGTTTTATTCGCCGAAAATATTGTTCAACTCGAACGATATAAAGAAACTTGTCACCGTTGGAAATTGTTCAAAATCGTGCACTCGGTGTTTGATAAAATTATCACGATTTCGATCGACGGTTTTACTCGGTTTTTCGGACACGTGCCTTTTCGGAACGAGACCGTTTCGTTGTTAGTAGGTACGGTCCGGGGAGGCGGGGATTTATAAAATAACTACACTCGGTCGAACGTGTGTAAGGTCCACTAAGTTCGATTACTGTGCCCGGTTGGCAATTGCGCGCGTCCCACGTAAATACTTTGTGGCGACCGTGAACGAATTTCGACAAAAAAAAAACGAAAACGAAAAAAAATGTTGTGCGCGTGTAGCTGGAGACGCCGAAATCGAGAACCCATTTCGCGACGACATTGTCGAAAATGGTGAAAACGTACGGTTTCGATGGCGTAGATTTGGCCTGGCGATTCCCGGTGACCAGCGGGAAGTCCAAAAGCAGCGCGTGGAGTAAGCCGTTTTGTTGTTTTTTTTTTATCGCCGTAGTAATCCGCTACATGCACGTCGGCAGGAGGGGTTTTGGAGGTGCTAACGCGCCGGAACACGTAAGGTAATATTACCGTTGGGTTTGTTTTGTTTTTGGTCTAAGGGTTAGCTGTCGCCAGATTGGGCAGAATCATGGGTTATGGACCAAAGGGACCTTTGACCAAGGATCAGAAGGAAGACGAACACAGGGACCAGTTCACCGCGTTGGTTCGCGAAATCAAAGGCCTGTTGAACGCTTACAATTGTTCGTATTTGTCCGTCAGCGTTTTGCCGCTCGTCAATAATACCGGTAATTATCTAACGACGGACCCGTTGGGGAATCGAACGTTTTCGTCACAAAAAAAAAAACCGTTTAAACTACCCGAAGATTAGGTGAAACGTACGATAGGTACACAAACGTAAACGTGATTTGAAATTCGACAGTCGTTTATCGCGTATTAATTTATTAACACGATTCAGTAACGGTAAACGGTTTGTGGATTACTTTGTTGTTCTGAAGTTGGCGGCGCTCGGTCGTGCGTAACTGTTGTTTGGGTGTTGGAAAATTTCAGAAAAATTGTATTCGAGGAAATTGCCCGTACGAAGGGTTTCCTTAAGCTTCGCAAACGAAGTGGTCGCAAACTCGACCGTTGTCGATTATACATACCGCCGTGTGATCTATTTTCGGTCCGTTCGGCCAATCCGAACCTCGCTCAAACCATACAAACCGAGAATTTCGGGGAGATGGGGGAGGGGAGAGGAGCCGCCCGGATTTTGATTACCGTTCGCTATCGGTCGGCGAAGAAACTGTATTTCGATTCGCGTTCTTTGATCAGGTTAAAGGTATATCGTCTTACAAGGTACGTTCCAAAAGTAACGACGAACCTTTATAAAAAAAAAATTAAAAAAACCTACACGACTCATCAATGTTCTATCGAAATAGGCGGCCATCGCATCGACACATTTTCGTAGGCGATTTGTCCACGGCGTGAAGGGATGTCCGCAAGGGCTGCCTTGACGTCGGCTTAGACGTCCTGGACGAAGTAAGTCGTAGTGATTCCCTTTCGGGGCTGATTTCGAGCGGCGGTGGGGGAATGAAAAAAATTCAGGATACGAATTCGGTACCGTAGGGAGGCTGGACCAGCGGTGTATTCACCGACGGTTGGCCAGACGACGAAAGCGACGAAACCGGTGTGGCTGGACGCTTCTTACAGTTGTTGTCCCTTAATCACAGTCTCGCGCTTAAAACTAACGACGTTTTACTGTAGTTTACGAAAAGCCGTACGCCGATGATACATATCGCGCGTACATTAACCGACGTACATTTCGAGTGGACGTGGCGAATGGACGTCGCTCGCCGCGTAATTCGCGCGACTAGGCGATTAATATTTACACGGAATACGAACGAACGGCGTGAAACGTTCGCGCGTAATCCGAACGCTGGCGGGCACGTTTTAACGCGACGATTTTCATCACGTTCCCGCGCAGCGTATATAGACATACCGGGACTACAAAAGTACGTGGACCACTTCGCGCTGATGTCGTACGATTCCCACACACCGGAACGCGAGCCCGACGTGGCCAATTACGTGTCGCCAATGATATCCAACCAATCGAACTGGCGGATCGTCGACGCGCTAGTGAACGCGGTTGACGGGCAGAAAGCGGACACGAGGAAATTGGTGTTGGGCATCTCGACGTTCGGCCGGACATTGAAAATGTCTAAGGACAACGATTCGGTCGTGCCGCCCGTAGACACTGTCGGGCCTGGCGAACCGGGAACGTACACAAAAACCGACGGTCTGTTGGCGTACTACGAGATCTGCCCTTATCTGGTCGAAAACAGCGAGGCCCCGTCTAATCACATGGCCTATAGGTACAAAAGCGTCGATTGCATAATAGTTCGCGTAAACGTGCGAATATTATCGCGATTGTAATGTCGGACGTTCCTACTTGCGCGGCGACAACGGCGTAGTTCTAGGATTTCGTTCGGTTTTTTGTTTTTAGCCGATTAGACATACCGAGCGAACAAATCGTCCAGTCGTTATTTATTATTCGTAATTTGGTTGGAGGGAGCCTGGCCCGGTCTTGGCTCCTATTCGCCCAATAGATACGTCCATATGCAATGGCGTCGGAGTAGGCTAAATTTATGGGCCGTGCGTGTATAGCACGAAATGCGACAATTTCGAGCGGCGCGGTAGTTCGCGAAACAAAACGAACGTCGATTAACGAGCGCGCGTATGGGTTTTAATTTGGTCGAGAAATTCCCTCCCCTCCCCTCCGCTCCACCGCGGTCTACGAAAAATATTAAAGTAAAAACGATTCGCGACGTATTTTAAACAGATTTCGTTCGCATTTTGTTTAGATCGGTAACGGATCAGGACAAGAATCTTGGCACTTACGCTTATCGATTGCCCGTTTACAGCTTGAATGGCATTTGGATTAGTTTCGAAGAGCCGAAAACGGCCAGTCAGAAAGCCGATTACGTGAAGAGTCATAATTTGGGAGGCGTAGCGCTAATGGACCTGTCCTTAGACGACGCTAAAGGTTTTTGCAACACGTCTAAGTATCCAATTTTAAAGGCTGTAAGCGACGCGTTTCTAGCAAAAGGTAATTCTTCGTCGAAATGAATTAGGAAATTGACGACTAGCGTCTATTTCGTATCATTAATAGTGGATCGGTGTTTAAGACACGTTTATTTCGTTACATCAAATAAAGAAACACGTTTAACCATATATTTAACGTACCCATGTAATAGTCATGTTTAGTAATCAACGGTTTAACTTTTTAATGTTTAACGACATTTCGTAACTATTGAACTCTACTATATATAAACGTAGTCGTTTTCGTAAGCGCAATAAAATGAAATTTAAAATTATAAAATTTGCGTTAATATCCGTATTTAACCGCATTACCGCGGACCTAACGAATTACTTTCACGGGCCGGACGTCACCCATGGTCCGCCGGTTGGGGGCACACCTTATAACGGGATGCTTTATCGGCTACTTGGTGTAATTTACCCGTAAACTGTCCAAGACGGTAGCGCGGGACAAAGAGGAGTACAAACGTGGAATGTTGGCGCACGCGGATAATGTAACGCTATTAGCGGAAAACGGAAAATATACGCGCAAATTAGACAAGTGTAACGCGATAAATATTGTACGAAACATAGAACAATAACTAGAGGCGGCGAAACGAATAGGGCTAGAAATTAACGTAGAACAGACAGAACGTTCGACGAACGGTATTGTTCGATAAAGCGCGCATTCGCTTTGAAGGGGGGCGAACGTGAATTTAAAAGGGCACAAGAATTCAAACGCTTGGGTTCATTTATCGCACAGGGGGGACAAGGAGCAAGCCGAAATAAAAGCCGACTACAAACAGGCATTGTGGATTGAATAATACACATGAGTGAAGAATACTATCAGCGGACCTAAAGAGTCCACCATACTAAATCCGGCCGGTGGTGACGTATTGGACGCGAAAAAAATATTTTTAGAAAAATGTTTGGCCCACTTGTAGTAGCTAACAGGTTGATGATTGGATGGTCAGAAACAACGGGACGATTAAAAACCGTTACCGGAAACCTAGAGTCGAAATAAAACAAAAAAACGACTATTTTCGGTCAGTCGTGTGTGGCGAATCGACTGGTTCGTTATTATTAAAACGCCAATAGTCCGGTAGGTATAAAATCATTAGAGTGCCCTCGATTAAGCTGGGAGGACTATGTACATAAAGTCGTGGAACTGACGGAAGTGAATATAGAAGGGCGAGTCTTGACAATGGACAGGAAGTGGCGGCGTGGAGTGTCTTTGTTCGTAAAGATCGTTTATTAAAAAGAAAAATACGCGTTTATTTGAAAATTTAATCGAAAATTGATAGACGATACTACGAATATCCGATTTTTATATTTCGGTTGGATATCCTTACATTGTACAGTTACGGTTTTTTGAAATTTCGTAGTTCAAAATTCTGGACGCTTTATCAAATATATTGTGGTGATCGAGGAGTACCGAATTAAGTAATTACCTAATAATCATCATGTTGAGATCTATCGGATAATCTGTAGACCACCTAGGTGGTCGGTAACAAAAACGACGAGCATATTCGTTTTAGCATATTATTATTATTATTATTAACAATTTCGTTAATATTAATTGCCTACAATTTTTAAACATAAACAACGAAATGTTATTAGAATATCGTAAATTTCTCGGATATTATATTTGTAAAAAGTATTTGTCATTTTTTTTATACATTTTAGAATATATGTATAAAACGTTAGTTTGTACAATTTTGTATTCAATAATATTAGCTCTAAAACAAAAAAAATCTAGAACAATTTCGTGGTTATAATAATGTAACGAATTAACAGCTCCGCTTGGAAGATCAATATCTGTATTGTAAATTCTTACAACTTTTTTACAATTTTTATTCCTAAGGTTAGGTTTTAATTATTAAACGAACCAATATTTAAAAAGTCTGATTTTAATAATGGACATTTCATACACATTTTCAGCAATAATATAAAGAGGATTATAACCATGATCTTGTGTTTTAAAAATATTATTTTAAGTTGACTAACAAAATAATCATAAAAAAGGAACGGCGATGGAAAAACAACAATAATCTTCAGAAATGTTGACATCAACGTTAATTCTGTTTATTTTTTTAAGGCCAACTATTTTTGGTATTTTCCTTTTTCTTCGTAGTAAACGGATATAAATAATTATTCTAATTTACTAAATATAAACAACAACGAATTTATCCGCGTACATAGTATTAGATTTGTGATTTTTAGTTTCATGATGTTCATTCAATTTCTCGATCGCATTTTTTCAATTATTAAAACGTTTTACAGCTAATTTACTAAATTCTTGATGGTTACCTTTGTTACTGAATTCGCGATCAAATATGGTACAATATTTTCATATTGCGCTTTATTCACGAACTAAATCACTTAAAGAAAATGTTTAATCTATCCAAATTAAAATTTAAAATTAAAAAAAAAAATATATATATATAATATAAAGGTGTTGTAATTAAGTTACTAAAAAAAATTAAATAATATAACGTATCGTTGGAAGTTTAAGAAAATAATTTTATAATAAATTAACATTTTCTCGTTTACTCATTTAAAACATAATTTGAAAATATAAAATTTAAATAACTAAGTAAAAATTATCGACATAACTAACACATAAAATTACCAGACATCAACTGATAATTGATTACTGAAATGAATTGTGATGTTTTTAAATTGTATAGTACAATTTCAACATTATTTCATAGTCTTAAAAAATACGAATAGGTATATTAACGATATTAATAATCACTAATAAACGGTAAATTATATATTATATACACATTTATTTGTTAATCGTTACCGAGCAGTATAGACAGTGGTCGCCCTTTAATGGATAACAATCTATTATTTGAAGTCATAAGTATTTTATTTAAAGTTTAAAGTTCATTAAGTAATCTTATTTTTTAAGATAAAACTTTTAATCGAAATTTAAAAAAAAAAATACAAGGCATATCCAGAAAGTAAAATTACTCAATTTTGGTATTTTATTTTTTAAAAATACAAAAATCGATTACCCTTACTTTCTGAATATTCCTCGTATTTATGATATTATGGTGATATCAAAAATTATTTTATAAATGCATTAAAATGTTGGAGGAATTTGAAGAGATCCGGACTCCATAGAACCCTTCTCAAAGAAGTTCTGATGGTTCGATTAATTTCCGGACACTCACTACAATCGTCAGCCATTTTCGTAAATGTTTTAAAGTCTCGACGACGTAAACAAATTTCTGTTAAAAAAACAAAATTGTTAAATAAAATTAACTTGGAAAACAACGTCATATAGATTAATAGATTTGTTTTTACCTTATAAGTTTCAACATAAATTTCGCCGCTAAATCAATACGAAAGTTATTTAATGTGAGAGGATACCTGTTAACGGAGAAGTCATTAACATTTTTAAAAAAGCGTTAAAAAAACCGATTTACTCACCATTTCATCCCGACCAAATCATTCGGGAACGATCCTCTAATGATTAGTCCTAATCTATTCTCCTGGACTCCGCGGTCGGGCTCATCTAAGACTTCTGAATGGGCCGATGAAAAAATTCCATTATCGTCGTTATTCGACATTATTGACAGGGATCTTAATGGCCCTTGAACAAGCAGAGGTATGTATCCAATTTCATCATCATCCGACCAATTATCCGAACTGCTTGTTTTAGAGACTACGTCTTTCTCGGTCTTTTGGGGTATCGTCCACGTATCCCGAGTACCAGTTTTGTCGTTACCCAACGGTTCTAGACGGACTGACGTTTTTGGCATAGCCTGAGATACTATTATCCCGGTATTGTCGAACGATACTGTTAGTGGAGCCGGAGGTATGATTTCAGTGCGTTTTTTATCGAAACGCGGTATAAGCATGGCTGAAGATCGCGACGAAGGGTCTCCGGTTTTAATCACTGTTTAAATGTCAAAAAGTTGTTAGACGATTAAAACTAATACAACTGATTATGTTAGAAATTAAACGTTAAATTATTTCGGAATGGTGGCGTTTTTGATCTTTAATAATCCGTCGATTTTGCCGTTCATATATTTTTTAAATTCGTCGGCGATTCACAAAAGTAAACATATTACGTTTCACGCCTTGTCGTAATATTTTCTAAAGTATAACGAAGTATCGTCTAAAACTATATTGACTCTTAAAACGTAATACAAAATATCGAATTATCTATTAAGAAATTGTTTTTGTGTACATTAAGTAATATCTCAAGAAAACTCCGTTTATTACAGATTTCAAATAATGTAACAAAATCATTAAATTACTTTCAAATGCCTCTTCTGTTCGACTTTGGAACATTTTATTGGGCAAACATGTTATCCCTCGACCACAGCAATTATGGTCGGATTCTTAAAACACATCGAATTATAAAAATAACAATCGTTTTAACGCTTAAAAAATATACGTACTCTCGTTTGTAATTTTCGTCATCATAGCGTATTTATTTATATTCTCTATTTTTTCACCTAAAGTCTGCAAATAGTCAAACATCTCTTTTTCAACTGAAAAATTAAGTTAAGATAAAAAACAATTAACTAAATCTAGCGCAGAAAATTTCGTATTTACTGAATTTCAATAAAAAGTTAATTAATATTATCAAATTTAAAATCGAACATTTCATTTAAACTATATATTATTATTATACCTAGCGTACTATGAACGCGGTCGGTTTTCAAGTCTTTTGAAACGTAAAAAATAATGTCGGGTGTGAGTCAAAAAAATAATTGCAATCGGTTTTTGGAAAAATGTATAAGCGAACAAACAAATATTTTTATTAAATATCACTCGAGAGTATCGAACAGATACGGAAGAATACGCATTTTCTTTCTCTCATAATATTATACGTACCGGTTCCATGTGGTTACCGTGTAACGAAAGGGTAAACGTTTCGTAACGCGTTTTTCGATATTTTCGAATTTTAATCAGTACACCAATAGGGTTTACTAATTTTTTAGTAAGACGTTATTCGCGATAAATCGACAAGAGTCTTAAATATGATAAATAAGATAATAATGTCGAGGTATCTAAAAGAATAACCGTGTGATACGAACGTATAACCAATATTATGGGAATGTAATATCGTTAACGATTACATTTCAATTTTTCCGCTTCCAAAATTGTCATCTTCTTCCCGAAATCTTGTTCCCATTGTTCTAATCGATTTATTCGCGTGTGGAAGTTCATCGCCGTAGTATTGTCGCCTACTTTGACGTCGTTTATGCTACAGCAGGCCGAGTCAACACACACTAACGTAAACATAATATATATTTGAACACGTATACCATTTTTTGTTCGAGGGAATATACCGAAAAAACATATACGAAAATAATATTTTTTGAATAATTTTAAACGTGCGTATACCCGTATTTTCAAATGCTTATGACACATACCAGATAGGTTAAAAAGGTCATCGTGGTCGAATTTTACTGTCGTTGATACATTTTTGCCCGTGCAATTGTTACGGTAATCGGCGCAAGTCCATTTTCTTATAACCCAACGAATTATCATTTGCCCCAAATAAATCGTCCAAAATAAAAAAAGCCATAGTCTTAACGTCGACATGTCTTGAATTGCTTCATATGAATTCGGCGTCTTTAATATAAAACATTTAATTACTTAATATACGTTAAATAAAAAACGATTTTAAAAGAGTGCACGGTAAGATGTGTAATAGACTTGAGGATAGATTATGCAAATTACCTAAAATATCATCAAGACAACCAAAATATGGGTATGTTCGACTGTGATAATAATAATAATAATAATAATAACTAAAGTAAGGTTTTTATTTTATTAATAAAATTTTTATAATATTTCGATAACTATAGAAACCGCGGAGTCTCGCATTTTTTCGAGTCTAGTTATGGTGTTATGGCAATCAATTTTTTACTCATGAACAATTGAAGCACGCATTTCGAACAATCACTATAAAGCACATCTTACATAATCTTGTATTAAACGCACTAAAAAAATATTAGTCGAGTGCGTTATTCCGATATTTTAAACAACGTATATCATATTGAACTGGTCGTATTATTTAAACGTTATTTGTTACGTTTGTAATTTATTATTTAATGAAAATGTACCTATTTTTGCTGTTCAATATTATTTATGTATCACCGATGAATATTGTTGCGTACTGTATTATTACATAGCATGTCCGTTTTTAAACACGAAATAATTGTAGAAACGGAAACATAGTAATGAAGTTATCGTGATTTTTTTACTTTTTTTGAAAATATAATCTGTCCGTATATGTTTCGCGATACCTTTTTAATAATTATTTATAAACTCGACGTTTATATTATAATAATATACATCTGTTGATTTCCCCTAGGAATCTCTGACGACATCATTTTGCGAATAAAACGACCGATTATTAAAAAATGGTGTGCGTGTGTTTCATGTACTTAAATATATATATCGCGATAATAGACGCATTTTAAAGTTAAATTTTTGAGAGTGATTATTTCGACGATTAATAAATCGAAAATATATTTAATTATCAACGCGGTACACATTCAATATAATAACGGTTCGATTCGGTTTTAATTTCTCATAAAAAAGTAAACTTAACTCAACCCCTCTGCGACTCTTCACATTTACATTCGCATTTTGAATTATAAAGTAGTAAATTGATATTTATTTTTCGAATTGATAAATGAAAAAGGTTTCAGCGAGTGCAACGGAGTATATAATTTACGCGAACTCGTTTTAAGTTTGAACTTAGAACATATTTTATACGATTTCAATAATTACTATGTATTAAAACGGAAGGTTTCGCTGTTGTTATTGGGCATTAAAACAGCATTATATATAATTTAATAAAATGTTAATTACCATAAAACTATGTCGATTAAACATAGTTTGATAAATATTTTCATTTAATGGATCATCACGAATTATTAATAAAACCTATAGATATCATTATATCGTTTTATTCATTTTTTTCGAGTTATATGATTGAAAAGTTGAACTTACATATTGTATCAATTACTTTGAAAAATTTGGGTGTTTAACATTATTATACTACATAATGATTTAACGTATAATAATATTAAATAATATAAAGATTATATCGGTGACTAACCCGTTTGGTGATAACCGCGGACAAATTGTATATAATTAAAAATCCATTCTAATTAAGCATAAGTTAAATTTTGGATATTGTGAATTATTGATAAACTTGGAAGATAATAAATAAAATGGCTGGGAGAGTTCACATAATTCTCTTCATGTTGTTTGATCGATTACGTAAAAATTGTAAACCATTGTAAATGTTATTGAAATTGAAATTACTGTCGAACAATTTTCGCATTATTTGAAAATCACGCGATTTTGACCATCTTATTGTTTAAAGGTGACTTTGGATTTCTATCGAATTATTAATGGCGTTACCTATTCAATTTTTTTTATTCAAAATCATCGAAATCTGAGCTTTAGTGATAATTAATAAAGTATCATATTATACTCTACGAGTTTCGTTATATATATAAACTAAATTTCAACTAAATTAACTAAACCTTTTGACTTGACGAGCTACTTTAAGTTTAAATTGATTTAATTTTAACTTAAGTTACTTTCGTTCACATAACCGTTAACTTAAAGTATTATTTTTTATTCGGGCCAACTAGTTTTGGCAACTATTTGCTGAAGATGTATTCGTCAACATATCTGATCACATTCGAGACGAACGTAATTAATAATAGCTGACTTGAAACAACTTCAGATTTCATATAATTATTGAAAAAATAATTTTCGTAAATAAACGATTGTATTATACGAAAGAAAAAATCAAACAGACGATTACAAAAAAAATTACCTTGTTGACGCGTAACTGGTATATTTAAATTTTTAATTAACTTTTAAGTTTACGGTATTAAACGAAGTCGTTAATTCGCCAAGCTTAGCGTTTCAAACTATACAAATTAGTAAATGAAATTACGGACCAACAAAAAGGCGAAATATTTTTTCGATACCAAATATGGGCTTGAAAAAAATCTCCGTTGGCTCGTCGCACAGCACTTGCCCCATTCCGTCAGCTTTTGATTTCTGTTCGAAATCCGAAATAGTGCCGCCCACAAACAATATCCTGCGCAATGTGTAGTATTCATGGATGAGAAAATCGTTATCACGACAATACCGCTGGCGAGTCCGTTTCTTATCTCTACTTTATTGGGTTGTGTTTTTTAATTTTAGACGTCTAGTGCTCGAGTGTCCGAGTACCGCGACAATTATAATGTCAATGTGGCGGTAATGTAAATAACGATAATTACCTTTCAATTGTACGTGTTCGACTTATGTTGACTACGTCGAACTGAATGTTATTATGTGCCGTGTTACGAACAAATTGTAAGTTTAAACGTCTTCTTCGTAGCATTTAGTCCGAACATTTTGGCAACTAGTCATTTATGGAAAAATTACTACTTTTCGTTTATTCGATTGGTATTCTCGTTCGGATCTATTTAAGCTCCAGCGATTTTAGTACTTCCATCGCGGACAGAGTCGAAGTCTCTACACCGCTGAATTCCTGGAAACGAGGTTTGAATATATCGTTTAACTTTACTTTTCATATAAATATATGTACGCCCTTTAAACGCCTTTCAAAATAATGGTAATAATAAATAATAATTTTTTTAAAAATAATTGTTCCTTACATAATAGCTGGAATTATTATTCGATGGTTGGTTATCCCTTTTATTAAGTGAAAGAATACGAACAAATTGCCGTTTTGCCAAACGAATTTTGTTTCGTATCGTAAAATTTAAATTAAATTTTTCAAATTTTGTAAAACGAAACATTATTTGTTCATAATTTATTTACTTATTATTGTTTTTAGTCATAGAAGGTGTTTCGTTGTACAATGCGGAGATCAATCCTTACGATGGAGACTTATTTCACGAGACTCCGTTGGCCCTTGTGTTTTTCAGTCACTTAACAGCCACTCTTTCCGACTTTTACGTATCATTAGTATTTATTGCCTGCGATTTCTTTACTGCGTTTGTGTTATATTGTACATCCAAAATTTATACTAAGAATTTGGTACGTATATCGGGTAATTTTGTGTCAACACCTAACAATTGCGATTTCGATAAAGAAAAAAGAAATTACGTTTCATTTGTAATATTTAGCTTGAACAGCAAGCAATATCCAAACGTATCTATAATAAAGAGTTCAACAAATTACTGATACCTGATGACTTTTCAATTATAAATCCAGTTTACGTCTGTTCAGTTTATATGCTTAACCCGTATACGGTATTTAGTTGTATTGCAAGAACAACTACTGTTATCAACAATCTATTTCTAGCGCTATGTTTATATGCCATGGTCAAACGTAAGTCATATTTAAAATTGTACTATTGAACTAATTGTCGTCTATATTACTCGTAATAAATAGGTATCCTTATACACTTAATTACCAGTTGTCCAAATGACCAACGATATGTAATTTTTTTTTTATTATTATAGGTCAAAGAATTTTAGGATGTTTGAGCTTAGTATTAGCTTCATTACCGACATTCTACACGTTTGGTCTAGTCGCACCATTGATGATAAGTTGTGCACCGACTGACTTCAAGAAAAAGACTGGTTCATTTGTAATCACATTCCTAACCTGTGTTGCTATCAGTTGCTCCCTTTTGTATTTGTGTTATATAATTATGAACGAATGGACGTTTCTAGATTCTGTATATGGTTTCATGTATGTATTAAATTAGATAAAATGAAATAAAAAAATTTATCGTCGTTTGTCGGCTTAAGTGTAATTTTTAATTTTTTTTTTTGCAGTTTGAATGTACGTGATTTAAAACCTAACATCGGTCTGTTTTGGTATTTTTTCACCGAAATGTTTGAACACTTTCGTGCACTATTTGTCTGCGCTTTTCAGTTGAACGCATCAGTTTTATATGTGGTGCCACTGAGTATACGTCTTCGTCGTGACCCATTGCTGTTGGCCACTAGTTTGTTGGCATTGACGGCGGTATTTAAATCATATCCAAGTATAGGAGATGTTGGCTTTTACCTCAGCCTACTTCCTATTCATAGACATTTATTCTATTGTGTGTAAACAACGTAACCAAATGTATAAGAAAAACAATTAATATTATCTTCAATTTATTTTTAGTTATGCAACAAGCATTTATTGTATCATGTTTCTTTGTTGGTTGTACTGTTTTTGCCCCTACTGTGTGGCATTTATGGATTTATTCACGATCAGCGAATGCAAATTTCTATTTCGGAGTGACTCTTGCTTTTGCTACAACGCAAGTATGTATTTAAAGTTTGATTACCTTCAATGTCAAATAAAAGTCAACAGTTTTATAGAGTTAATGTAATGTTTTCCAAAATGTCGTTTTATTAATATAATTAGTGAAAATTAAAACGCATCTACGTATTTATTTATATTTAATAGAATTTCTCATTTTTACGGAAGAGATATATGTTGATTATATAAAGAAATGAATATTAAACATTTTAAAAAGTTTTAGGAAAACGAAAAAAAAGTTATTAATTTTTTAAATTAAATGTATAATGGCCATACATTTTTTTTTGTTTAGTGTCTTAAAATATTTTGTTAAGTATGAGTTTATATATAGGCAAATAAATTTTAATAAGTTCCGATTATTTTTGACACGCGACAATAATTTTAATAATATTTTGATTGGTTATTTTCCAAATTCTTGTCAAATATCTTAGGATAGTTGTTAAAAAAAAACAGAAAACGTAATTGACACATTTTGAATATTAACTATCCTAATGGTGTTTGTTTCTGAAATTTGATATTTGGCCCCATTTTTATAGCTGACAGCATAATAATTGTCATTTAAACCTTAAATTGTTTGTTATAAAATGGTCACAAAAAAGTCAACATTGTCCGACTGATACTTCTTTTTTCCTTCATTTATCAAGTGTCACTAAGCTGTTTTTGTATCGTAACAGTCAATCTTATACAATATTATGATTTAAAGTATTAATTTTTGATATTTCGTCGTTAAAAAATTATTATATTTTTTTAGATATTCCTGATCACCGATTTACTCTTTGCATATATCAAGCGTGAATTTGCTCTGAAGCATGGTATGAAACGAATGATCAATGGGAAAGAAGCACGTTTAATGCTTGATTAACATTGTATACCACAAGATGCTCATTTTGCCGAAAAGGAAAAACAAATTTTTCTATAAGTCATTTTTTTTATACTTAAACACATTATATCATCTTTCATCTTATAATTATAAGTAATACGTATTATTTATTTTTACAAAAAAAAAAACGAGAAAATTATAATAGCAAATAAATACGATAATTTTACAAAAGTTACAAACGGATCTGTTACAAGTATCTACTTCCCTGTAATTCCTAATGCCATGAATTTAACGAACGTATAATTTGTATATGTATATGTGTGTGTTTATATATATAAATTGTATTTTATATATATATATAATATATAAATTGTATTATATATACATATTTATAAATTGTGATCAAATGGTATGCATCCTATTTTTCTCTGTTATGCGTAATATATTTTGTTTCTTGTAATTTTCTCTCATGACATCTTCGTACTTGGGTGGCGGTGTTATTACTGTTTCATATCTTGGTGGTGTTTCTTGTATGGTCTCGGGGGACCAATATGTTTCGGGTATTTCACAACATTCCTGAAACAAACATTTTGTTCAGCGCTCGTGCCCATCTTGCAGCAACAACCAGTTAACATGTTTTTTGCTTTAGTTTAACGTATTCAACAACCATTTTCAGTCAAATTTAACAATATCAGTCATTGTGTGTTAAATTATGAATGCTACCTTCGGAATCGGTAATCAATGGTGGGTAATAATTTAGTAAAGAATAAGAAGTTGAGTTAATTTTAATCGAGTTACTCGGTTTGTTAAGTTTTTAGAAATTGACTTTTAACATAATCGGTTACTTTTTCAAGTTGCATGTAGAGAAGTATTCAAAAACGAAATGAATCTAACAATGATTATAGATAATGTCGAATATTGTTGTATTGTTTATATAGTGTCGAATAACGAAAACTTAATAGTATTAAAAGCTAAATTGTTTATTTTTTTCTAGCGTTAATTGCGAAATGTTAATGTTTTTACAAAATCTAATTATCGTCTTAACGTTTAAAAGAAAAATATAGCTTTCGACTTAACTCGATTTTTATTCTCTTTTTTTTTTTTTTGATTAAAAATTTTATAAAATTTGTTAACTTGGTTCGCTTTGGTGATCCAATGTGTGGAGACATTGGACTGAACAGAATATATACCGTTAAGAATATCTCTACGCACTGATTCATAAAGCGATTTTCGTTTTAAGTCATCATCATCATCCTCGCCCTATTTCCATCTATTTGGGGTCGGCCACCTTAGCCTTAAACCTCCATTTGCCCCGATCTCCCACATCCTCGACGCACACACCAGCAATCTTCATATCCTCCTCAATCGCATTCAACCACTTCTTCTTTGGTCTTCCTCTTCCGTCAATGCTCAATTTCATAACCATTCTTACTGCTTCTGAATCTTCTCTCCTCATAATATGCCCAAACCATCTAAGTCTATTCTCCCTCATTTTATCCATAATTGCCGCTACTCCTATGCTTCCTCTTATATATTCATTTCTTATCCTATCTTCTCTTGTCACCCCATTCATCCACCTAAGCATTCTCATCTCGGCTACGTTCATTTTCTGCTCCATTTTCTTATTCACCGCCCAACACTCTGAACCATACAACATTACTGGTCTCACTATACTCTTATAGAACTTGCCTTTCAGTCTTATTGGAATTCTCTTATCGTACAGGACACCAGACGCTTCTCTCCATTTGATCCACCCACACCTAATTTTCGTTTTAAGTAATTATTTAAATTTGCCGACACGTTAGGAAGCCATTAATCAACGAGCGGTGGTTACTTGATGTAAAGACCACTGTAGCGCTTCGTAATAGGAGTTCGAATTCACGTCGATCCAAAAAGGTTGCGGCTGGTCGGCACTCGTTGTCGCGTCGAACTTGTTGTCCTTCCATCGGCAACAATAGCACATCCATAGTATAAATAATACCATGCTACTCATCATGACTCTATATATTTGGAACAATACGCGCGGTAAACATATTTATAGATGATAGATCGGGGGGGGGGGGTTATTCGAAATGTTTTCATTATTCGTAATCGTGTATTATTGCGCGTACGCCGTGAAAACGTCGAAGTTTACCGACAAAAAAGCTCGATTACGGTGGCGTACTAACCGGTGGTGGTGGGTTAGGGGGGGGGGAGAATAAAACGTCTCGCGAAAAATTTATTTTTTACGACACGCGTATTTGTAGTCGATAATACCGAAAAACTAAAATACGTTTAAACCTCGATACGCGTTAATTTAAAGCGAATAACCTATTAGAGTTTATATAATGCGTCTGTGTGGTCGGATTTATTTATTTAAAAATTAAACCCCTCCCAAGAATCAAGTCCAAGTACGCCACTGTCCGAGTATACCGGAATATCGCGGACCGTTAGGCACGTTTCACCGTCGTCGCGGGTTGGGGTTGGGGTTGGGGGGAGGAGGAGGAGGAGGACGAGCGTTGTTCGCTAATAATAATTACCCTCCCAACAGGATGTTAACGCCGCCCGGTGCCGTATCTGGATGATGTTGATGGTCCTGGTGATGTTGGTCCGGTTGGCTTTTAATTTTGTGCTGTTGAGTGGCCAACGTTATGGCGAAATGTTGTCCAAAAGTGATCATGCTGGAAAACAGTACGCGTATCTTACGGATTGCCGGTATATATATATATGGTAATAACGAACGAGACGACAAAAGCGATTATTCCGAGTGCTCGTCGGATACAGCTACTGGGCCAATGTACGCGCACTAGTTGATAGCGCGCCCCCGTCGTCTTGTTTTAAAACTCTCGGTCGAATCGAGCGTAATGCAGTTACGATACGAGACCGGTAAACGGTTTTAGACGATACGCGCGTAAATACTGTCGGACCGTCAGCCAAAGAAAAAAAAAACGCTTCACATCGCGACGACGCTGGAGAAGAAACGACGTGTCGACGTTTCCGAGGGGCCAAATGACAAACGGGCGGTACACCCGAAACGGCACGAACAGCGGGAGTTATTGTTACTCGAAAACGACCGACGAGATTTTTCGTCGACGAACCGACCGGTCGAACCGGAGCCACCAACTCGGGGAGGCGCGCTTAAACCGTTTTCGGGACACGGGACCCGTTCTAGGGTTAGGTTATATAGTTTTACACGGACCTTCCGAATATGAACGAACGTCGTTTTTGAGCGAAACGAAGACCGACGACGCGCTTTTGTATTTTATATTATTTTGGATTTATTTCTACATTTCGTTCGCGAACGCTTTCGTTATACGGCGTCAAAACGACACGTTCGGTAGTAAACCGTGTCTAGTCGGTGCTATTTATTCTACTCAACGGGTTTCTCGTAACGGAAGCGGAAAAACTACCTCGGAATATTGCGAAACCCCTGTAAAATTGCGGACACGTACGAATTTCACTTTTCGCTTATCGTAACGTTTCGGAATTCTCGAGTTTTTTTTCCGCGCATATTTCTAACGTCCTAAGTATATGGAAATTCGCGGCGCGTGCAGTACGGAAAACCGACAATCTTACGCTCCGCGACGCGCATAAATACGTAATACGTTGTTGTGCATATTTTATTTCGTTCACATACGTAAGAATAATATATACCTCTAGCGTATCGAAAAAGGCAGTTATTGATTTTACGAACTATAATAGGTACCTACAACTAGAACGCGCATATTATTATAACAGGTCACGTAATACCTATCTAATCAATCGTAAGTTGTAGCGCTGTTATAATAAAATAGTACGTCGTCATCGATCGATTCTTTTAAGGGTAATTAATAATAATAAAAATAATACTACTACTAATAATAATAAAAATAGTAATAATAATAATAATAATAATAATAGTAATAGTAATAATAATAATAATAATAATAATAATAATAATGATAGTAATAATAATAAAAAAATAATAATAATGAAAATAATAATACTAATAAAAATAATAAAAAGAATTATAATAACAATAATAATAATAATTATACATATCGTTATTGCAAATAATTATAGAATTCAGAACTCCAATTATAAACAATTAGTAAAATAATAGCACGCGAATTATTACCGTAGCGAAATATTATTACACGCAATTTAGACATAATAGTTTACGCTTTGTACAAATTAGATTTGTTATTAAATCGAAAATCGATCGTTCGAGAAATGTTCGACGAAAATCAAAAATTCCACCCGAATAAATAAATATACATATAAACATATATATTGGAACGAAAACCCGTCGTTTAGAATATTTTCAAAAATACGACACGCGGTCGTTTCAATAATAACAAGTTACGCGTGAATATGCGCGTTAGCCGTAGTTTACGTCTTCATTAATATTTCAGAAATAAACGACGCCGAAGTACTAAATAGTATAGCGAACACGCCGTTTTACGTGTAATTTGGTATTTGACGAAAATATTTGGGCGGTACTGTAAACTAAAAAACGCAATTTATTATTTACACCGTACACCCGTCGATTGTACTTACGTACGGATACGTATATTTTTACCGAAAATATTACGATTATCTTCGTAAAAAAAAAGTTCGATTTTCTTCGTTAAATGAAACGCGTATCGAACTTTTAATATTCGCGGGTAATATTGACTGGCGTATTTATGCTTACGACGTTAATCAAAGCGAGTAACAAACTAGCGCATTTATGTTTATGATATCCCATACACGAATCTAAAATCCTTCGGGGGTTTATCGCGATTTATCCCTAGACCCTTTGGTCATTATATCCCTGACTAGTAGGTCCCATATATTTGCATATTTTTCATATTATATGCCCGGTAAGTATACAACGTATATTAAGCGACAATAACGACGAAAAGGTACGTTTATTCACCCGGAATTTCTACGTATTATTTATTATTATATACCGTTTAAAAAAGAAAAACGATTTCGACACGCTTTTGCGCAAATCAAAACATTAGATACGTTAATAACAACACACCGAAGTTTGTTTCGATAGTTTTTTTATAGGTCCGTTCGTAAATTATATTTTACGCTATTTGTTATTAAATATTTGTCATCCCGTTTTCGTTAACCGAATGTTAATTCCATAAAAATGTCGCGAAATCGATCGGCGTTTTTTTTTCAAAAGTAGGCGTTTCTAGGAAACCAAAAAATTATTTGAACAAACGACCCAGAATAATTCGCTACACAATCTTTCGTTCAACTATTGGATTAACACGTAATTTGCCTAGGTTTCTAGCCGGTGAATTACATTTTTTATCCACGAGTTACGTCAGTATTCATTATTTCACGTTATATTGTCGAACGCATAATATATATAGATACATAATCAGTCAATAATTGAATTTTTAAAAACGACGCGAACGCCGTTGTTTATACATTTTTATGTATTTTAAAACAGTCAACTCGCGTTATATTTTTAAAAAAAAACTTCCGCCGTTTTATAAATATTCGTACATATTTAGACGGAAAATAATAACGCGATTGGCGGTGGGCCGAACATTTCCGTCGCCCGAATTTTCAATACACGTACTCTTCTACATATTTAACTAATAAACAGTTTGTTAGATATTAGATGGTTTTGCGTTAAAACGTTTCGTTCAAATATTCCGCACCGAAAACGTCACGAGGCGTATAATGGTTGAATAATATACGGGCGTTTTACAAAAGAACAAAACAGAAAATCGGGACAAGAAAACACGCGGGACTTTTTCCGAAATGATTAGCGCGGAAAACCCGTTATATTATTAATTGCGAAAGGGGACGGTAAAAAAATTCGGCCGACGCCCACGCGCTTTGAAAGTTGGCGAAGTTTTCGCTTTCGCGCGGACCTTTATAAATATTCGGTAGATTATTAGCGCGCGACTTTTAACGCGCCGAGATTGTCGTTGACGAAACGTCGGCGTTTTTAATTGCAAACGTTACGAACCTCCGTTACTCGTCGTCTTCATTCGTGAATAGAGAAACGGATTAACTAAAATGAAACGTCAGAAGCGAAATATTTATATATATATATATACTGTATATCACGTTAGACACTGGGGTATCGATTATATATCAACGTTGTATTTCAGTGACGTACCTATGTACCATTCGCACGTACGAAACGCGTAAAAAACAATTTGATCGGAATCCGACGCGCCGAATATCCGTTCGGTAAATATCGTCAGCATCTATCCGAATATAGTTTGACCCGCCGAATGGTACCACCACCACCACCATCACTCGGTTCGCCTAATTTCACGTTGACGGGTCGTCGACGTTTCGAGTTTTCGTCGAGCCGTACGTGCACGAATTCGTTTCCCGGCCATTTGTCCTTTAGACTGCTGAACGTTGACGTTCATCGTCTTAAATTTTTTTTTTTCGTACATTTTTGTCGTTCGAATACGCGAATCGCTAGCGAATCTCCGTTAGCGGCCGTACCGATTCGTCCGAAATACTACGCGTACGTCGCTTACCCGTACGCGTTTTACGAACGTTATGAATTACGAGTGGTACACTTCGCAAATTGCGGTGATGCGACAATCGCTGTTGGTTTGGTTTCAAACATTCGGTGGAACGTTATCGAGCGGTGTTCGTTACGGCTGTATGTTATTGTACACGCCGAGTTGTAAATAACGCCCGACGAGCGTAACGTTCAATCGATAATAATTACTATCCGTCGGCCAGTTGTAAGCCGTTTGCGCCGGCCGGAGTTCACCGAGTCACCTAAACGTTTGTACGTTCGTTTACCGTACGGTCCATTTGAGTTTTGCGGATACCAAGACGTCTTGGTCCTTGGTAACCAGCGATTATATCGCGGAGGCAACCCGCGTCTATTTGAGCGTTTGAAACGTACGCGAACCGACGTACGTCCAAAACCGCGACGAAGTTTCGGTCGATATTTTTCCGGAACAATAATTCCGTCCGAGTGAACCGCGCCGGTTTATTCGGACGAACGTCCGTTCGGCCGTACGGATTCGTAACAATCGCGAGCGCGATAATTCCCGGACCGCCGCCGTCAACCGGCCTCGGTAATAAAATTAATCGTGTCGGTCCGCCGTTCGTGTTTCGTTTACCTACCGCACGTCGGTCGAGCCTAATAAAACGGTGGCGGGAGTGGGGCACGTTCGGGAAAGTACTTCGGGATGGGTGGTGGAGGGAGGGAGTCACGCGCGGTGCCCGTGTTCGTGCCAAATTGTTTTCGATCGAATTGTCGATTTCGCCGCGGCCGGGCGCCGTTTTATTATTAAATATTTGAGCCGTGGCCGACGCCGACTGTATAGGCGAACCTTACGCGTTTTATATTTAGATTGTGTATATACGCGCCCGCTGGTCGGTCGATAAACAAACGCGTTTAAAACTACCGAAATTTTGTGCACTCCCGACGTTTCCGGGAAACGTTTTCGGGCGTCATTGTCTTACCCGAACGGAACTCCGTTCCCCCACCTCGCACGTTAGCGCGGAAATTCGATTGATACGCGAACGCAATCGTATCGGCGGAAACGACACGCCGAACGTCGTCGCGAACAAATCCGAAATTCGGCGACAACCGATTTAAACGTGACACCGACGATTGACTCGGCGACGAACGCTTAACAGCGCGCCATTATATCCGTACGGCGTGACGACAAAATAATAATGATGACGACGGGTTTGCGGAAAAGGTAAATTGGCGCCACCGCGTCCAGCCGACCGGTAAAGTTGACGGGACCCTACGTTTTGACGCGCTGTAAAGAATGGACTATCGTGGATGGACAGAAACGTCGTTCGGGAAACAAAGGCGTCCGGGGAGAGCGACGGTCGCTTTTCTCGATAGCGTTCGTCTAGGGACGTCTAAACGGTTCGCGTTATGGACGGCGTGATTTTCGCGATCGACGCGTCCGCTCGGAACCGTACGTTGAACGCTCGGTGTCCAAGTGCTCGTTCCTAAGGCGAATAGTAGGGCGTGTAAAGTCGTAGCGATTGTCGGCCGCGAAGCGCGCGACGGATAACAAACGCGCACGGCGTGTACACGCTCCTACGCGGACGAGGTGCCGAAATCGAAATTCGCGTTCGGGGGCAATTTCGCCGGGCCGCGCGAACGTTCAAGCCGTTGGACCGCCGCCGTTAATCGGATAAATAGTTCGGAACGAAACATCGGGGCCAGTCGTTTTCCCTTTGCGAATATTAACGCGCGCAACCATTTCTACGTCCGTCGGACGTTACGCGCGAGTATCAAAACGATATTCCAACAATCGTATACGTACGTCCGTCCGTTCGTGCGTGCACGAAATTCGTCGATATATTCGACGTGTGTGTGTGTGTGTGTGTGTGTGTGTGTGTATTTTTTAGTATAAACTACCGTTTAACGTCGCGATTGTCGTTTACCGTCTGGTTCGCCAACTTGACTCGGTCACCTCGGTACCGTTCGTACGATAAACCGTTTAAAACGAATACGACACGTCGATTGTTCGGTCGTATCGTCACGTTTATTATCCGACCGAATATGAACTTTTTCCGTTATCCGTCACGCTTCCGTTCTGTATCCGCTGAATCCGTTACCGATCACAAACGGTAAACATTCGTCGGAAACGCGACAGACGAAACGACGTCGACGATGATACGTTCGTTCGCCAAACTTGAACCCCACGGGGCCATGTCGGACCGGCGGTGCCTTCAATTACTCGACGACGCGTCCGCGGCTATTCGCGCTCCTTTTTATTTTACGAGCATTACGTTTTCGGGTCGAATTACGCGTGCGCCGCGGGAGTTCTTACGTTTTCGACGCGAATATCTCGCCGGCGCGTTTCGTGATTTACGGTCGGTAAATACGTTCGGAATTCCACGCTGTCGTTCTTAGCGTTCACGTTGGTACGGAGTTTTCGTTGTCATACTGTCGTGAACAACACGAACGAACGAAAAGAACGCGCTTCTTTCACGTTATTTATGGATATTCGCCTAAAGACTTTAGCTTTTACAAATGATTTCACGTCACATCGACAGCGTATGCGTGTTTATATATATATACGTATAATATTCACCGATTTATTGGGCACTATTCGTTGAATAGGCTAACGTTTATGTTAATCGATCGATTACGTTTTTTTTTCCTTCGGCGGAAATAATGTTAACAATAAAGTCACCGCGATATTTCGTTTTTCCGGTTGGTAATTAACCTAAGACGTTCGTGTTGGAAGTAAATTGACCGAGAGGATTATTACTAGTTTTGCGACCGCGCGATTCGACGCGAAGATTAACGCCCAGTATTTGTACCCGCTCGTTTCATTACGCGTTCCTTTCTTTTGTCCTACCGTGAACTATCTAATTACGTACCTAATCCGAATTGATAACGTTAAATATTTCTACGAGCCCATTCGTTATTCCACTACGTTCGAAAATTGATGGATTCGTTGCGTGTATAAAGTGAACGCCGTCGATTTTCTATTCGTAATTCTCGTCCGTTTGTTAGTTCAGATCGTCGTTTATTTCGCGACGACGTTATTCTCAAATATTCGCGTTTGGTTCTCGAATTCGGCAACGGCGCACTTTTTGTACGCGAGAGTGCGATCAATTAGTGGTGCCGCCGTTAGACAGGGTAGAAATTCGTTCATAAATGTCCGCAACTATCGTATAAAGTTGGAGAATTTATTGACGCCGTCGTTGATTTCGGCAAATTAGTCGTCGGGAAAAGCGCAAAATATTTTATCGGACGCTCGAGTCTTAAACGACACTTTCGTTCGGATATATCTCGTAGTAAATCAACGAGTTACTAGTAGTTATTTATAGTTTGGACACTGCGCGCGTAATAATTTGTTTATCTTCAACGCGTGTGCGAGTTAGTCGCGTTTATTTATTTATGTACACAACGCTCGTTTAGTCGTTTCTCTGGTACATAAACTACGCACGACGCGCGCGGCGTACGGCCCGAAATGATTAAATATTAGATATTCGGCGTCGAAATTGTTATACGATTCTGGAATTTCGGAAAATTCCGAAAATTTACGTCGAAATTAAATTGTACGAGATCGTCTTTAAACAATTAAGTTTATTAAGTTCGAGTGGAGTAAAAAATACAACTCAATTTGTCGGTTACGTCGGTTGTTCACGAAATAGTTGTACTCGGACCAATTTTTATTCTGATTCTCGGGGGGGGGGGGGGGGTTATCGTGATTGAACGTGGTTTTCGAACGATACAGTCCGGTACGTTACTTTACACGTTGTACGTCGAGCGTTATTTCGTGATAATCGCTGGCTATTTTAAGCCCGTATTTTGCTTTTAACTTTACAACGAATCGCGTGACTTTTTTAATCGCGTTTCGATTTTTCCGAAAAACGGTAATAACCCTCTTCTCCGGGTGAATAAATAGAACGAGTTCTTTAACGGTTCACAACAGTCAATTATTTGAGCACGAGCGGTTACGTTCGCTTTGAACGGGCTGTCTATGGGCATTTTTCAAATTGTCGTTTGCGTTCAAAAACAACCATATCCCTCGAACGACACGATAACAGACAACCGTATAATGCGTTACGTCGTCAACGATATTATAGTTTTATTTTATTGGCGACATCAAATACACGCAAAAGCGATTTCATTTTCTACGCAAGTATAATAATTGTATACTGTATCTGAATATATGTGTATATATGTATGACGTTATTACGGAATACGATATTTTTATGTTTTCAATAGGTTTGTGGGTGTATATGAAGGGATATTGTTGCGTAAGAGAATAAAATTTGCGTGATCATTTAGAAATAGGAAAAATGTATTCGATTTATTTAACGTTGAAAAATGCCAGAGACGTATTAATTCTATTATGTATTCGTCAGTTTTTGTACGAAAATATGGAAAATAGGGCTAACGACGAAAGTCGTCGATATTTAGAAATTCGTATTATTCCTACGGTAAAAATCAAATCTGTTTTAAACAATACCGGGTACATTAGATTGACCTTAAATGTATTGTATTCGTCAATAGATTACGTATTATTCAACAATAAGACAAACGTTAAGGAACACGATATGACGCTAAAGCGAATGTAGTGGACAATTTCTTAAAATTTCGATTCGAGCGTACAGTATTTAACGTTTTTTTACGTTTAACGTTAAAACGAATAATTTCAATAACGTAACGAACGATTAAATTTAATTATTAATAGCCCTATCGCGCGATAAACCACTCGTAGCAATATCAATAATTACGCGAGTCACAGTGATACTCTGATGTCGTAATATATTGTACAATATTTAACGAGACGTAATAATACTGTTGATAGTTAACGCGGTATGTTTAAAATTCATAATTTATTGGAATCATCTTTAATAATCAACGGTATTGTACGAGTTTTTCTATAAACGACAAACATTTTCTAAATCTAAACACTCCAGTCGTTCGGTTAACACTTCTTGGTTTTTCAGGGAGATAAAAGTTCTCAGAAAAATGTAATTAATAATTAGAAATAGGGAGAGGTTATTTCCAATTAGTATATTGATGAATTCAAATATGATTAAATACTTCGACTCGTGGAGATTCGGGAATAATATAATTCTAATTCACTATATTGTTAAAAATTCGTTATATTGTTATACAACGATACAATCAATAAATGTTTTTGGTAACTTTTTGATAACGCCTAACAACCTAAGTTCTGTACATTTTTACTTTATAAATAGCACACCGTAGCTATCGATATTTAATATTACTTACTGACGTTTGGTTTACAAATAAGGCTTACCCTTGTAGATCAAAGTCGAGTTTGGCAAACTATATTATAAAAAGCAATCGAAACAAAAATATTAATTATGTATTATTATATTATATTGTAGAAATTATGAATATTCGAGTTAAAACAGTTTTATTATAAAAATAAATATAAAACAACGCATACAAACAAAACGTATTTTCGTGGAAACGAAAGTATCACATAAAACGAAATAGTTAATCATTAATACGTATGCATGTCGTAAAAAAAAAGTTTTACTACCTAAAATGAATTCCGTTGACATATATATATATATATATATATATATA
>JAIPRN010002527.1:0-29564 GCA_025469175.1 Geopemphigus sp. TES_GeoC_2020 | reverse complement strand
GTGTGTGTGTGTGTGTGTGTGTGTGTGTGTGTGTGTGTGTGTGTGTGTGTGTGTGTGTGTGTGTGTGTGTGTGTGTGTGTGTGTGTGTGTGTGTGTGTGTGTGTGAGAGAGAGAGAGAAAACAGCGCAACGTGTGTAAAACGTAGGAAAACGGAGACCATTAGAAAATCCCAAAAGCGGCATCGTAAACGGTAAAAAAAAAAACAAAAAACAAAATAAAAACAAAACGTACCGCTCGACTTCCTTTTCCGCGCCCTCTTCGATTTTCCCCTCGGGGATAGGATTCGTTGGTCAGGTATAGGAGGTGCTGAAACAATAGTTTACACATTTAAATAAACAAAACAAAAGCGAAACGCAAAAATCATAAATTCGGAAAAAGAAAAACGCAAATTAACGAATAAATAACGTAAAGCGGTAATACACGCGTAAACCTCCTGTCGAATACGCACGGTATGGGCGATCGCTGCTTCAACAATTTCGGCTTTTAGTAGTAACTAAATCAATTCGTCGTTGGTCACGCACTCGTGTGTACGCTATAATAAACGATTATAACACCCGACAATGACATATATATATATATATATTTATAAGTATATTCGAGCGACCGACTACCCGCCGCCTAAATGAATTGACGACGATTATTTATAATTGCGTTTAACCGATGATCTCGATCGGATATACATCGCGTACGACAATAATTAGGGACGATGTGTACGTATTGTGTGTAC
Organism: Geopemphigus sp. TES_GeoC_2020; assembly: GCA_025469175.1. Lineage (NCBI taxonomy): Eukaryota > Metazoa > Arthropoda > Insecta > Hemiptera > Aphididae > Geopemphigus > Geopemphigus sp. TES_GeoC_2020. The sequence continues at coordinate 28,837 of JAIPRN010002527.1, read as the reverse complement.
GGTATGGTCGGAAGGGATGATGTAAACGATTCGTAAACGGCGTACGTGCGTACGCGTGCGCGTTCCACGGACAGTCTGCGCAGAACAGTTCAATTATTGTTAAATTGGATACGACACACGCACACACATATCGTACGTGTACGCGACGTATTACGCCAATTAAAAAACGCGCGTGCGTGCGTGTCGGATTATTATAAGTACGGAGGATAGTTTTTCGGTCGTCAGGGGTTCGTAAAGTTCCGCCTTCGAACGGGAACTCCCGACGACGACGAGGTACGTTTACGTAATAATAAAAATACCGCCGCCGACGACGCTTAACCGACCGTCGGGTGTCGTCGTGTGTTTTGGGGTGCGCGAAAGTACGCGCGGCGCACGCACGCGCGCGCTCGCTAGTGTGTGTAAAATCTAATTTTGGATCAATTCACGTGTCCTGCGACACACACACACACACACACGGACGCGCGCGCGCACGTAATAAGTCGTCGCGCAGACGGTGTCTACCACACACGGTAAGGTCGTATTATCGCGAGAGCCGTCCGTCTACCGGCGCATATGTCAGTGTGTAATGCAGTCTAGATCGTATACGTGTGCGTGTGTGTGTGTGTATTCGTTACCTATACCGTACTTACAAAATGTACGTTAAATACACGCGCGTATTACGTACGCATATATATACGTGTGTGCGTGCGTGTGTGTGTGTGTGTGTATATATATTGACATCTGGCACCCATCTGCCGCGATCGTATTATTATATATATATATATATATTTACTGGCGCGGGCGGGCGTACACAGAAATAATATACGGTATAAATATGACACGGCGCGGAAGAACGCGCGAAAGCATAAAGGGAGGGGGAGGGCGTATCGTAAGTTATATAATATTCGCGAACGTTCGGTTAATTTCCGTTAACCCGTTCGTGTTACAACACGAGCGTGTCCGAAAGACGAATTTCGACCGAATCGCTATTTCTCCGCTTTTACGGCCCGTAATATCGGTTTTTTGTTTTCTTCCTATTGAAATTCCCTCGCTTATTTCGATTAACGTTGTACACCCGACGCGCCTGACATTAAGAAGGGACGGTGAACTTTTAATACATCCACCCTCCACCAGCTCCACCCGCCGCCACCGACGCCGAATTATCGTATTTCGTAAAATATTCCGACACTCGCCTCGTCGCGTATCCTTTCTATGTGGGCGACAAAAAAACGCCCCAAAGGATTCCGACGCGAACGGATCGAACGAAACGCGTTCGGGAGACGAGTAAAGAAGGACGGGAGGGAATAATTATTTAGACGACGCGAAATTCTAACGAGCGCGCGTAATTTTTTAGTTAGTTGCCCGGCGTATGGACCGCGGTAACGAATAAATAGTGAACGTCGATACGGTCATTTCTCGAGAACGCGGGACAACGAAAAACGGTTGGAAAATAAACCGAAAGATAATCGAATTTAAGCGTCGGCCGGGTTTTTTTTTTTTAGCCCGTCGTGTCACGGTCGTCGATGACAACAACACGGTACGGAAGTAAACAAATATTGGCCAAAAACAAGAGTCGAACGCGATGTGCCGCGACATTATCGTACTAACGACACGGCACGAAATATTAACGCGCGGCTTCTAATTTATCGTCGTTTTATAATCGGAATTATGGTCGTGACTCACGCGTTCGTTCTATAATCCCTCCCTCTCGCCCCCACCGGCCACGGCGTGAACGAATTGGAACGCGGCGACGGTACCGTCCGGAAGAAGTGCCGCACGCACGGATATTGGTGTGTACACACACACACACACACACACATTGAACGATACGATACGCGTGCGCCACAGCTCGTGTGCGTCGCCGCGTTAGACCGGTGGAGGGATTTAAGGCGAAAACAATGGCATCTCGCGTATCCCGAGCCAGTTTACGACGAAAATATTGCGCAAGTAATCCTCCCCCCCCACAGGGTGGTGCCGTCGCTGTTTACAACTTTTACTACGGCCGCTGTTCGTTTTCACGTCGATACCGTTTTCATCCGTTACGAGCGCTTTTGGATATTGAGCTCGATCGTTGTCAGCCATACGCGTACGTTACGCGAACACGGAAACGACGGTCGTCGGAAGTCGCGCTAAACGTGTGTAACGCACGGACCTAAGTAGTGGCCGGTCTCGTCAGTAACGGTTATACGTATATACGTTGCGTATTATACCCGCGCCACCTCTGTCGTCGTCGCCCTCGGGAAGGGTCGAGTCTGTTGATAATATTATTATCGTCGCGGCGCGTACAAATACACGATAGATGTATGCCTCACATATATATATACGTAGCGAGAACGGGCGGCGAGAAAATTGATCGAGAGAACGGTCGTGGCGAAGAGGTGTTTAGGAGGGGGACCGAGGAGACGGCGGCGATGAATCATACGTGCCGGGGCGGAGGGAGTAGCGAGGGGCGGGCGCGGAGGAGGCGTCGCGGAAGGGCGACCGACGCGCGTAAAATCAATACTTTATTCACACGCACGCGGCCCACGTGGTGTTTCCGCCCAACTCTACGGCGGCGGCGACGACTTCGAGTTACGCGACTACCACCGACGACCGACGGTACGCGCGCGCGCGCTCGTCGTACATACCACGTGCGAGCCGCCCGAGCGTTTGCGCGCTGTCCGAGTGAACTTGAAAACGCGCCCTGGCCGAACGTTCGCGCGCGCGCGCACCGAAAAATATAAACAACCGCCCGCGCCCGATTGTTTACTACCGCGTGTGCGCGTATAATAATAATAATAATAATAATAACAACGACGACGACGGTATATCTTCTCGACGACGAGCCACCACTGCCGCGCTCCCATCTTCGCCCAGCCGACGCGAACTTCCGACACGTCGCGAAACAACCGCCCGGCAGTTCTTCTTACATACGCCGCCGCCCCGTTCGCGTTTCCTAACCGCAGCCGCAGTACGATTCTTTATCGCCTCCCGCCTATTAAACGCGTACGTGTCGTGGGCGCGCGTAATCTTCTCGCGTTCGGATTTTAGGCCGAAAATACCTTCGGAACGTAGCACTCGCTAAACCTTTGGTCGTTTTTCGTTTTTGATCCAAACCCCGACGTTTCCAGGCACGGTTTTAACGGTTACCGTAACAATTTTAGGTTTTCTTCCGGTAATTTTTACGTCTACGTTGTTTCGCTATACGAATAATAAAACGCCAATGAAAACGATTCTTTTCTCGTATTCTTCCACATTATTAACTCCGGGAGAAATAACACTTTCGGTTTTTTCCATAGTTGGTATTTGATCGATTTTTGATCGATTCGATTTCCAGAAAAACTCGACATTTTTCAAACAATTATTACTGATAATATTAACACGCGAAACCGGGAAATTTCAAAAGTACCGTTCGGTTTCTAAACTATTAATAAATCGCTTTCGCTATTGTTCGTTAAAATTATAACCAGCTTGAGATAAGTTACCGTTTATTTCGTAATTATTTTTTTGTGCCGAGTGTTAGTGAAAATATCGGAAACCGGTATTAACCGAAACCGTACTATTTCCAACATTATATAACGTATTACTAAGGAAATATGTTGGTATTCGTTTGTAAAAATTACGTAATATCCCACGTAACACGAATTCGGTGATTTGTTTGCCGAACGCCGTTCGGCGAAACGAGAAAAGTTTATCCCGCGAATTTCGAATTTTCGACGCGTAAACACGATATATTAAAAAACTCAAATTGAACTGTTAAACGTTAGGCGACAAATAGTACAGCTTTTCGAAATTCGGCGAACGTTAGACGTTGTTTAGAATCGTATTACTTTAATATTTATTTGCCTTGGACGTCCGCGATATTCGTTTTACAGTAATTACCGTAATTTTACCGTATATCGATTGAAGACTCGAATACGGTTTTTTTCGTCGAGCGAAAAAGAATAACGCGAAGCGCACAACCCGGGAAAAGTGTCCCTCTAATGTCCTTCGCCATCCCGTCCGGCCCTGGTAACTACGTATTAAGTTTTCAAATATTCCGTTTGAAAGAACGCTGCGTAATTAATGACTCACGTTACACGTAGTGCGAGCACAAATCGTGTTACGCTTATATATATATATATATATATACGTATAGTAAAACGAATAACGTTAATGTTCTACCTAGTAGTTTTGTACGTGTATACCATTAGCATATTCGAAATTTGAGACTTAATTAATTACGTCGCACGATCACAACCCGTAATTGTCTTCACATAACGAAAACGAACAAAAAAAATGACGATTTACCGTACCAACGGTCTGTGGGGACGTCGAGATCGGTGTAATACAGTCGACGACGCTACGGGCATGTGATATTATCCGACGGTAGAAATCCGCCAGTTTTGGTAAACTTAGTACCGCTCGGGATCGCGCGCGTTCACGTACGCGTAAAAGAATGTTTCAGAAACGACTCGCTTGGCGCGTAACGGAAATCGAAAATATCGGGGGAAATATATCCGGCGAATACGTGCGCCCGCTAAAATCCCTCGATTATTCACGCGACTGTGGGCGCTCCTCGTTCCGCGCAAATCGCGAAAAAAAATATCCCCTGGCTAAATATGTATATACTCGTATATACATTATCGCGGCGAAAAACTACGTAGGACGGTTACACAATTACGTGCTCGGGTTTTTATATATTAGTTTTTCATACAAATAAAACGTCTAGGTTTTATTAAAATACGTCGAGTTTTTTCGCTTTTCTTCCCAAGCACAGGTTTTCCTTGACACCGGATACGGTAGTAAAAAGAAAACGAGTCGGCCGAGTTTTGTGGAAAACGCTACGACGTCGGGTCCGTTTGGATTAACCACGCGACGAATTATTATTACGAACGCGCCCAATTGTGTAACACGCGCGTACGTATACGTTATAGTCTCGAAATGTTTGTTTTAAATTTATACCGTCACAGACTTTTTAAACACGCGAAACCCGAGTTCGGTGTACTATACGGTAAATATTATTCCTGAGTTGTAGTTTTAAAAAAAAAGTACTTTAGCGGAGCCGTAATAACTGGAGAAACATGCGCGCTTGACGTACTACGCGTATATACGCGCGTACAACCGATTAAAAACTTAACGAATAAAAAATAATTACGATTTCGTACGATCGTGTTAAAACGACATTAAAACGGATTAAACGGGTTTAAGGGATTTGTTGATATATACGCTATATGTATATATCTATACATAGGTACGCGATTGAAGAAATTGATTGTCGAAGAACGAAATTATTTTCAATCGAAAATAAACGAATTCCACGCGTAAATCAGGTAAACAGAAAACGAAATAATAATAACCGAGCTTTTTCCTTCTCCGAGAAAAGTAATATGTTTAGATTACAATTTCGCTTTAATAAACCAAAGCTATATATATATACACGGTGGAGTAGGTATTTATATGGAACATTTAACATTTTACGTGTTTAGCCGAATGTTCATCGAAGGGAAAAAAAATCAATTTACCCTTAAACTAACACCCGCTCACACACATACTAGGTAGAAAATATATTATACAGTATATATATATATATATATATATACACACACACGCTGTTGTGGATTTGTCGTTGTAAGTGTGTGTGTGTATGTATCTGTATGTGCTCTCCCTTCGACGGGAATGACGTCATCCTGTTCAATACGTTCTACAATATCGTTCAATACGTTTTACAATACCGTTTAATCGTTAAGTATAAAGTTAGTATTTGGTCCTAGATAGAAAGTCATATATTTTCTAGTACCGGTAAGCGGACGAAATTACAAAAATTCCAATCACCGCGTAACATACGATAAATCTAATGTAAACATAGGCACGAGTGAATTCGTAAGAAAATCTATAAATATCTAAATAATTCCGGCGAATCTTTTTCGCTATATAATATATATATATATCTACATAAATCAGCGTTATACGCGTAGAAAAAACAATCGTTATACCGATTTCACTATAATTATTATAGGATAAACATAATTGGCGTCAAACAAAAATTGAATAAAAACTTCAATATTCTCGAATAATATTCCTTTTGCGTACGCGCTTTTTGGGAATACGAGATATGAAAAGAAAGTATCAATTAAAATATAAAACGAACTCGCGAACAATTTCCGATGGAAAATGTCAATACAGAAAATGTCAATTTATCGAAAAAGCTATTACACATTGTACAATTTGTTATTGTATCGTCGAATATTAATAATTATTTTATCAATCACGTTTAATTTCGCGTGCATTCCATAGAACACGCACGTATAAATATATATATATATATCAACGTGTCTAAAGTGACATCTCCGTTAAAAAAAACTTGGACCAACGCCAACGTACGTATACGGATATAATATTATTTTAGCATAATATTCGTTACGATAAAAATCGAACGTTAAATCGTGTTAACTAATTCGACGTCGATTCGTATACACCTATAAAAGCGCTATATCAAAAATAGTGAAAACTCAACTTTTTCCCGACCGTTATTCCATAGGCAACGAACAAATTAGTTGTACTCGAACGATGATACATTATGCTTTTTTAGAATACACGATCGCGTGTAGTAAATAAGTAGTAAATGAACGAATAACACGTAAGTACGTGTAACGTTTATTTAAATATAAACGTATTATCTTAATCGAACGCTACGACGAGACATCTGCTCCTCGCTATAGACGTACGTGTGTATGCGCACGCGCGAGTAGGTATTTGTAAAAATCGAATTTGACGAATTTCGGTTAAAAATGGCGGGAACCGTTTCGGCGACGGTAAAATTGCATTATTTACGCTGGACCGACGCGAGCCGCGGCGAGTGGGAAAAGAAGAAAAGAGAAGCCAACAGATATGTACGTTATGTGCGCGCGCGTTAGTTTTATGAAACGAGAGAGAAAGAGAACGGTAAATGAATTATTGTCAGACGCATCAACGGCGACACACACACACATACACACACACACACACACACACACACATGCACGAAAATAACGTGTGCAGCTGTTCATCATCGTTTTCACTGAGGGCCACCTGGCCACCGTTTTCCATGCCGCCGCCGCCTCGTCGCCGTTACGAGTACACACATAGGCACCTCTAAGGTCTATATGGTTTTATTATTATACACACGCGCGCGCGCGCGCGCTTTTTTCATCGTGTAATTTTATACGCGCGTATCGCATAATACGCGTATATAAGCCCAACGGTTTTTTCGCGTTTGTTTTGTTTGTGTGTATATATATATATATATATGTACGTACAACGACGCACACCTTTTCCCGACCGCGTATATATGGGTAGTACATAAGTATATATAATCGAAAATACCGTTATCTGCCCGGATTTATCCTCTTCCGAAATCTCGCCAGACGCCGGCGGTCGCGCGGGGTTTATCAACGATACATATTGTTACGTTTTATTTATACTCGTCGAACGTACGAACCTACCGCCGATCCTCTCCTCTCTCTCTCACTCTCTATCTCTCTCTCTCTCTCTTTCTCTTTCCAACCCTCTCCTTATTCCCGTACTATACCGCGAGACCATTAAAGACCAAAAAAAAAAAATGCGCAACCCGTTTATTTCCTCCGCGTTATTACGGCGGGTAAGCGCGCTCGCGTCAACTTTTCTCGGCCGGCGGTGAACTTTTTACCGGATTGTTGGCCGTGAGACGATTCTTCAATTTCCTTCAAAAAAAATCGTTCGCCGTCCAATAGAACGTAAAAATACCGTCATCCCACTACTCCCCCTCTGAACTAACTCCTATTCGTTCAAAAACAAAAAACAATCACGAACGAATTAGTCGTAATCAGTGGCGCGTGTATGGATTGGAGAATGCACGCCACAATAGACTTTTTAAAAACAACTTCCTACAACCGGATTGAGTACTACTACACACGGTCGACGATTGTAATATACAAAGTTGACGGGGATTTCGAACGGCTCGGCCTCTCGTCGCGACACGTTTTATTTTAATATTGTTACGTCCTCGCTCCCTTGGTTGTAACGTTATTTCATATTGATGAACTTCGTTAATCGTTTGGTTCCCTACGATGTATAACGAAATTCGATACCGACATTCTTTCATAACGAAAAATTTAACGTTGTATTTAACGCGTTTAAAACGAATACTTTACAGTTCTGTCGTGCGTTTTTCATCGTTAGGTTTCAAAAACCACTATTGATCGTAGCCTCCCAATCGCTTTTGTCGATAATTCGAAGAGCGAAATATCCCAACGACGGAAATCGTCGTAGGGGAGACACCACTGTTTCCTAACATGCCTCCGTCGTTCGCGCACGCCTACGATTATAACGTGTATATATATATATACAGTCTAACGTAATTACTATGGTCGGCGTTTATATGTAATTATGAATGTCACATTTTTTCTTTTATTCAGTACGGTTGTATGTGTCACCGCGTTTATATATATATATGTATGTATATTGAAGGGGTTGAACAATTTTCGATAGTTTACCCCTTTCATCGGCAGGTCATGCGCGCTCCACGTACACGAATTACTGACTTTTGATTTTCAAGTGTCAACCCCTAAGCGCTCCACCGAACGTTTTCGATTATATACGTAATGGAAAATATGGCGGAGGGACGATTAGATATTGTACCACTCGTATGCGTATATATATATATATATATATATTTATATATTGCTCTTTCGTTTGAAAATAGTTTAGCCGATTTATCGCTAATATATTAACGTTTTTGTAATGCGCAAAAAAAAAATTTTAATCAATTTCGAAACTCGGTACAAACACGACGAACAATCGCGTGAAAGTTTTTAAACCCGTGGCGCCCTTATAGCCGTCCTCCGACTGAAATTTTCGGACCATTACTCTCTACACGATATACACAAGTGTCCTGGCCACTCGATAGTTTCCCCAAAATATCGTACATGTTATAACAATCACGTGCACCGTGCAGGAAGCGTTGATGACGACGGGTGGCAAAAAAAAACACGTCGTGAAAAAGTCGCCGCTCGTCTTATTATTTTTTTTCGATAATTTTTACAAGCAAATGAAACATCCGGTATTCATATATATATATATATGTATACGCGCGCGCCTTACATCCAGAGACGACTTCTGACGCCATATTTATGCAACACATTTGCCGCGATTGCGGCATCGCTATTCCTTTCGTAATTGAAAATGAAAAATACGTTCCGACGCCCGACGATTTCGTCGTGGGTTACAATTTACGACCAAATTTAATGGCGAATCGCTTTCCGAACCGTCGCTCTTGAAATTTCGAATCGTTTACGCATATAGGTACCGATAACTCCTTATATCGAAAATAGCGTTCGTGCCGAAAGAAAAATAAATAAAAGGTTATTCGTTACGTTCGAAAAAAAAGGTCAACGATTCGAAACCGTTAAGAATCTCTTTCTTCGTCACACGCAATATACCCGTACACCTAATAACCCCTCTCCCCCTGCGCAGAACCCTTCTGTATACTTTTTTGCGGAGTCAAAATTAAAAACGCGCAGGTATATTATATATTCATATTTCGATATAATACGAGTAAGTACCCATATATATATATATATATATATATATATATAGGCTTCTTTGATCGACAAAAAAAACAAAACAAATAACGAAGATGAGCGTATAATAGGTGTACGAAAAACCAGTGGTACTCGTCTCAGCACACTCATTAGCATAAAGTGGCGAACGGGTGAGAAAAACACACCACTACCCACGATTTAACTTCTCACTCCTTCTTTCTCTCTCACTCTCACTATTACTCTGCGACACGACGTGTTTCAAAAAGGGGTTGAATATACGAATCGTTTTTTTACTGACTGCATGAATGAATGAAACGGCATCGTATTGTTATAATTTATTTCGGCCTCTGGGCGACATAATGATATTATACGTGTACATACGTGAGAACTGGTTTCTGTCGCGCATGTGTGTATCTGTGTGTGTTTATATAATATTGTAATTTTTCCTTTCGTTTATTTATATCGAACGGTCTGAAATGTAGTCCAACTAGTTTATAGATATAAAGAATGACGCGTCGTCGCTATTATATGGCTGGGAAAATTCGCGATCGCCATCGGAACGAACATTTTCAACAAACCGCGAACAATATATATAAGGTTAGGTACACACGCACACACACAAAAATAAAATTTTCGTTATATACGTTTTGTGCACAAATATACTATCGGATACTGTTAGTACCGCTGCAGTGTGCGAGACATACGAGACGGAAACCTAATATGGGCGGGCGCCGCCGCACAATGAGATACATCCTTTTTCCTGTTTAGTCTTTTCGAAATCGTGCGCTGCCGTTGTTTTTTTTTATGGAATACTAGAAAAAGGTCGAGGTTTTGATTATTCGAAGAATCCCGCATAAAATAAGCGGTGTCGAAGTGTGCACGTTGTTTTCTTTATGTAAAAAAAAAATTACAATAATAAAACTCTCGAGATCTGTTACGCGTTTGTGTGTATATATATATAAGATAGCGAACTATATTTAGAATAGATGTAATAATTATATCCGACTAAATCGTTTTAGAAAAAAAACAATCCGAAAATGAGAAGACTAGCCGACAGTAAACATATATATATATATATATACACACATACACCAAAACAAATCAGATGCAACGTAAAACAAAAAAATCGTCGTTCGTTTCGAATTAAATAACGTTAAGTATAATATACACGCGACGCGTACGGTAAATCATGTTTCGCGACAGAACGGAATTTAAGTCTCGTCATTACACCTATACACACCTAAACGGAATATAAATCGTTTAGATGCTGCGAATGCGGGCCAAACGAATATATATAGTATTATGTAAAGTACTCGTATTATAGGCGCATTTTTCTCTCTCTCTCTCGCTTTTTACTTGCCCGAGAAGACGCGATGTGAAAACGAATTACCACAAACGAGTTCAAAATTCATAATCGGTCTTTATGTACAGGGAGCCTACCCCCTCGCATAATATGATATATTATATAACGTCCCTTCCCAGCCGCGACTAATATATTTCGAATACTAATTTTCAACGCCCGGATGATAAAAAAAATGAAAAAAGGTCCGACGAAGGTTTCGCTAAAAACTAGTTTTACGTGTGAGAATGGCGAGAACACTAAACACATAATATACGTAATATCGTATTTAAGGTAGACACGCGCGCGCGCGCACACACACACACACACACACACACACACAGGCACACGATAACGAGAGATCGTCCAAACGAGTTTCCTAAGTCTTCGGTGTTGAAATGAGAATTTCATATATTTATATATACGTACATACCAAATAAAATAATCTCGGAATGCGTTTCTCAACGAAAGCGTCGTTGTGCACAACCCACATTTAATATTTATACCTGTCCTGCCCGCTATAGGTATTTAACGTTATCGTGTACATAACAATAATATTACGGACATTCGTCGTCGTTGTTTACAATACCCACACTTTTGTCTGCCGATAAGCGTTTTCTTTTCTTTTTTTATCCGTCACCCCCGCGCGTTATAGTTGTTTGACTTGGCGCTATCGCTTCGGCTATAATACACATCCACACACAAGTCTAACGTTTAGGTATACATAATATTATATATACGTGTCTATACTTATATGTATATATAGTGTCTTCGCCACCCATTTAAGTCTCCGAGCGAGATATATATATATATACATATATTACGTGTATAAGCCACGATAAATTTTTAGTTTTTTATTCGTTGGAGCTTATTCGGTTATAGTTCGGGCGTTATTTTACCGCGATAATATTCACGAATCTTCTCCTCCTCCCCTCTCTACCACTGCGAAAATCACGTAAACACAACATTAACATCCGTCCTACGAACGAAAACGCAAAAACAAAAATTAGTCTCCGGAAAGCGTCGCGCGTGTCATACATTTTTTATATAAACGACCACTCTCTGGTGTACGCGTGTATGTATGTGTGCGCGTACATGACAAATAGGCTTCGGACGAATAACGTACGTATATTTTGTATATATATATTAAGCGTATTATAATATATTATTACTACCCTACATGTCATCCTATGTATTCGTATAGGTTATGTATTATACTTAAGCGTGTGATCGGGAAAGGGACACAGAAGGACAACCGTGGTTTATATCGATCCAGTTCCCCGGTCCCCCCGGGGACGAGATTCCCTCAAGACCCTTCGCATACACACACATACACACACACACACACACACTCCCTATATATACGAATAAATACGTGTGCCGAATTTCGTTTTTTTTTTCGTTACGAGCTGCCGTGCTTTCGCAACTATATAATACGTCGCTCCATATTGTATTTCAAAAAATTAAGATAAACGTTCGATTATCGGTCGATCAATGAATTGTACGTGTCGGCGCAGTTGGAAAACACAGCTACCAAATTTCCCACACGTATCGACCGGACTATTGTGGCGTATTAAGTGGCGGTCTCCCGTGTGGGTACCCGTCGAGTATATTATATCGTTGCTAGGTGTATACGGCAAGTACACAAGGAATGGCCGAATCAGTTGTTCCGAAGAATGGCACGTTCGACATAAATATGTGAAACTCGGTAATGTTCTGCTTTAACGAAGAATATCTCTAAGTATTGCGGCCTACGTACGTTTATGAGCGAGAAAACTGATAGTTCGGTATTTTCTTGCCGCCAGCGCGTACTAATTTATTGATTAATAATAACACAACACGTACTTATAACATAATTTTTTTTAAATATAATACGGAGCGCGTGTCGTTACGCTAACGAACTCTAATTGAAACCCGTCTACACATCACCGTTTGTTCCCAGGTTCCTGTAGCGAATAAATTTGATTTGTTTTTATTATTTCTATTATTATTATTTTGTCGCTTTTAATACGGAGCCTACTTTGTATATGTATGTGTGTGTAATGTTCTTGACCTCAATTGCGTGCATAAATCAGACTGAATAATACAATAACGTGGCTCGTGGCGATTAAACAAAAAATAAAATAACCGTTTGATTATATTAACGTAGGAAAATATTAAATCGTCCGACAATATAATAAATATATATATATATATATACATAGATATTCGAGCGGTCGTCAAAACAATTAAATCTCCTAATCGAGAATATCCTGATGACTGAATACAACTTCTGCAGTTATCTGTTCAATCGCGAAATCTCTGCATCGTTACGACCGAATTTTTGTATATGCTGGTTGAAAATCGGCGTGTAATTTTGGCGAAATTCGTTCAAAAACGGTTATGATCCCCTATATAATAGTAACGGCTTGTCGCGATAACATATTACGATCGTCGTAGGGTACCAATCTACCACGAGAGTGCTTTTGTTATTTTTGTCGTTCTCGTCGTAAACACTATTTCCCAAAATCCGTTTTGGGCTTGGCTCGTGAGTAAACCGGAAACGAAAAACGGTTATTTTCAACAAATCTATTCTCGAAACAACGGATATTCAGTTCAAATAGGAGTACTAGATGAAAAAAAAAAACGAAAATTCTTCGAACTCTGCCCAGGCGAAATTTTCAAAACCAAAAACCGGTACACGATCAGCCGTTTATTTAGGATCTTTGTACACACACATACATACATATACGCAAGCGCACTCGTTTACAAACCGTATACATCGGAAATCCGGCAACCAGGCAACGACGACGGTGTTAAGTTACGGCATATATCGGGCAAGAGCGTGCGGTGTGGCGCGCGCGCACGCGTGTGTGTGTGTGTGTGTGTGTGTGTGTGTGTGTGTGTGTGTGTGCGTGTGATATACGAAAAGTTGTGTGCGTGTGTCGTGTTGGTTAAAGAGACATTTTGAAAAGGATCGACAACATGGCCGCCGCCACTGTATACACCGACAGCTGTTCTTACGCACACCGCCCTTTTGTATGTGTGAGTGAGTAAGTGAGTGTAAGTGTGTGTGCGTGTGTATGTATGCGTGTGTGCGTGCGTGCGTGTGTGCGTGTGTGTGTGTGTGTGCGTGTGTATATGTGTATGTGTGTACTATACGGTCGTCGTCGTGTGTGCATTATGTTGTTGTACCCTGTGCCGGGCCATGGTTGCTCAGACTGCGAGACGGGTATTGCGTATTCGCGAAACGCCAGTACGCCGGAACGAGAAATGCGCGCATTTTAGACACCCTTGGGCGACCGCCACCGCCGCGGATCCCTGGGCGACAGCTGCCGCCGTTTTGTCCCGGTGGCGGTGTGCCCCTCCGCCGACGTACCGCGGTATTCCACCGGTGAACGTATATACCACGCGTGTTCAACGTAAGTGCGTGCGTACGTATATACAACGTGCCGTTTCGGTAAACCATTCGATTACGACGGGTCCACGACGAAAACAATAATAATAATAATAATAACAACGACGGCGGCAGCACACGCGTAATGTAAGTCTGAGTTTTCAAAAAACGCGCGGGACGCAGTATGATAACGTCATACATAAATATCGTCCTTGGACAAGGACACATGGACTGTCGCGAAGGGATGGACCACCGGGTTAAAGTGTCCATAATTAGGGTAGCCGCGGATAATATATGGCGGAATGTTTCGGGAAACGTAGTAAAAAACGGTAGCAACCGAGTACCTATATATCGTAATATAGTAACAGTCGTATAATATATGTACGCGTATGTGTGTATAAATATATCGGTTGTAGTAGTAGTAGTACGAGTAGTAGTAGTAGTAGTAGTCCCTTCGGGGGTTAAACGAGGGGCGGGGACAGACGACCACGCAATGACGACGACGACGACAACGACACAGGCGCGCGTGGTCAGGAGGGACCTTTGAACGGATCGTCGCGCCGCCTCCGCGGTTTATGTATGAGTGTCTGTGTGTGTGTGTGTGTGTGTGTACACGCAGTATTATGTTGTCTAGCCGCGTGTACATCCCTCCCTCCCACCTCACACCTAAAACTGACCCTCGTCCATACTCTCACACACTATGTGCACATATAAACACAGCCAGTCGATTTGACGTGGGTCGGGATGTCCGAGACGTTGACGACAGACACGGGGGTTATCTTTTTATTATTGTAATTATTATTATTATTTGTCGTTATTTTTTTTTTTTAATAAAACGGAATTCCGTCGATTTACGTGCAATATCGTTCCAGATATATAGCCGTATTATTACGCGCGAGCACACGGAAAGGCAACGGCACCGTTATTTTTAATATAATATATTGTTACGGGGGGTTTTTTTTCGGTTTTTTTTTTTTTTAATCGATCGATTTGTTTTTTACGTTTATCCAGCGAACAGCTGCTCTACCACACCGGTGCCGCGCATACATCACACACGCGCTGTGACTGGTCATTTGGCCGACGTCGTACGTAAATGTAACGTAATAAATTAAAAACTGTACGACGAAAAACACGAAACAATACAATTAAATTTATATATATATATACGCGTATAATAATGACCGCGTGATGCAGAAGCGACCGGAATTCGAACGTGCATATAAATATAGTTCGCCGAAATAAACGGGTTTTTTTTCGTCGTTGTAAATAAATAATACAATATCGACAGAAATATTACGCGAATCGTAGAAAAAACAAAAAAGGAAACGAAATCGACGACAACAATCCATCAGGCGTGTAATAAGTACGCGTGTATACGGTATATGAACGCCGCCTAGGTTTATATAGGCACCGCGCGATCTCTCAGTTCGAAACGAGTGTGTATATAGTGAAACGAACTTTGTCGAAGCCACCTGGATTCGGATCCGTCGTATTCGTATATGGTATACGCCAACTACTAATAAAAGTAAAAAATTAAACCCACCTGGATTCGAACTATGTTATTATAAAAATGCTCATAATGTGCGCGTGACAACAATAGACTTACGTCCACCTGGAGTGTAATATATGCATTTAATACATGTATATATACACGACAAATAAAAGCGTAAAACTTGCCTATATATCGTCTATTGTACGTTTACATTTTCCCCGGGGAAAGATTTAAATCCGAGTTTATTAAAAAAATAATAATAATAAACGCTTTTTATTTTCCTATAAAAAAATGTATATATATATATATATATATATATATATATGTGAGTGCGTGTGTGTGTATGTTTTATAAATTTCGCAAACTGTACGTAAATATAGTCCAAAGGTTGGCCGAGTTGAACGTACAAAATATGTGTTCAAATATAACGTGTATTTTTATAAGCGTGTGTTACGACATAACTTGAATATAAATATATATATAGTATTAGACATAGAGAACTATGACGATGTTCAAATAATACCGACTACGATACCGTTTCGCGATCAGTTCGCGAAATTAAGTCGGTAAATGTACATATTTTTCCTTGGACGACGTGTTACAGAGCGAAAATCGCGGTCTGTTTTATATGCGAAACGAGTAAACAAAATAAAAACAAAAACGGTCGACGTTAAAATCGTTCAATTCGTAATATTAAACTAGTTTTTCAGCGCAGTCGATTATACATCAAGATTGATTATAAAAACAGACCTATTCGTTTCGTTTAAATAAATAGCGCACCTACACGTCGCCCGTATCGTAAAATAAATACGCGTTTTGAAAATTACGCGCGAGCGCGTATCGCTGAAAAAACTATGGTGCGACGCGCTCGACATTATATTTTACGGTTAACTGACGATTTATTATATCGGGAAATTTATTAACGTCACATAATAATAGTAATATATATAAACGGTTAGTTGTCGCGCATAAATGCACGTACGTATATATATATATATATACACACGTGTGTTGCGGTGCGTTATTGTACGTATTCGGTAAAATTATTATTTTACGCGTTCGCGAAATATTTAAATCGACCATATCATTCGATATGTACAATTTGCGTGCGAAAGCGTACATATATACACAATAGAGAGAGAAAAAATAAACGTCATACAACGATTTCGCGAATATTTTATTAACACACAAACACACAGGGGTAGTTGTCGGATCCAACGTTTATATAAACTATATATTATATATTTGCTCGCGCGTGTATATATATATATATACAAGTATATACGGGATTTAATCTTTGTCACCCCATCGGTGGACGAGACGAGTCACGGGGCGTAGAGTGAGTGAGTGTGTGGGGTAGGAGGGGGTTAGGTGCAATGGCGGCGTATAATATTATATAGCTCTCGCGTTTCACCCTATAACATTGACCTTCGACGACGCGACGTTGCCAGTGTGCCCGCGGACGTAATCTCCGCGCGCGCGTCGCGGGTAGGAACCGCGTACGCGGTACACAAATTGTACGGGACCGTCAAAAATTATCGAAAGTACACAAGACGGTTCGACGCGTACGGTAACGAGGGGGAAGTGTATTAGGTGGTAGGTGCGCGTCCGGCCGCCACCATCGCCGACGCACGTTACGAATCCCGGGCGCGAAAACCCTTCCGCCGCCGAACGATTGTAGCGATGTCGTCCTTCCCGCATTTTGTCCTTTTTACCAGCCGCCGGGACGCGTAAACGACGCTACCGCTGTTGCTGCTGCTGCTACTAAACAGTGACCCACCTACCCCTCCTATACACCCGGGAACTGAACTGACCGGCCGTCTCGTCGTTTTCGCTCTATACCTACAGGTACACGCGTGTCATCATAACAACGAGCAACGTACACATTGTCGTCGATACACAATAATAATGCGCGGAGGAAAAAAAAGGCTTCGCGACCGGAAACGATGTCTCGTGTTCGTGCGCGGTATGTATTCTACGAGCGCGCGCGCGTGTGTTTGTGCGAGCGTGTGCTCCAGACACATGAGCGGTGGTCGGCCCGTGCGGAAGTGCGGTCTCCTTGGTCGCCCGGTATCATTGTCGGTTTTTAATGGCACACACCGCACGCGTGACGTCATACATATCGTAAAGGGGTTTCTCCGTCCGCCCTCGCGATCTTTCATACTCCTGCCCGTCTCTTTCTTCTTAAACTATACGAGCACGCGCTCGTGTACGTTACACGCGATATTGGATTTTGTTCCCTCGATGAATTTTCCGAAAATGATTTACCCCAAAAACAACGCCCGTGCTACACAATATCATATGATAATACTTCGCTATATTATTATTATTACGTAAGTACGCGAGTACCTATAACGTGTTATATGCGTTAAGAAAATCGCGGCCGCGTCGCGACGATGATAAATACGATTGGGACGTGGGGAAGGGGACGATTGAGAAAAGCCGCCATGTTCCGAATTTGTTATTTCACAATTATACATGCGAGCGCGTGCACGCGTACAAGAGTAGGGGGACGCAATCTATATGGGAAAATAGAGCGGGCTCCGAGAAAAATGGCCGACGTTTATTGTTTGAATCGATCGTATATAAAATGCGTTCTGCGGTGTAATATCGCCACAGATAATCCCCTCGAATGATTTTTACGCCCCGTTTACTGCCGTATAACATATATATACGCCTGTGTGTTATATACATGATCTATATAAAATTTAAAGTGAATATATATATATATATATATATTATAATATTATGTGTTATAACGGTCGCGACAGTCTACGGTATATATAATAATATTAACATCATGGTCGCAGCTGCGATTTGCTTTAAAACACCGCTATATATATACACCTAGATCTATAAAGGTTTATTTTATGATAATTTTTTTTTTTTACATTTTACTTAATGATGCAAATTTTCGACTAAAGAATTTTCGAACATTGTTTGCGTCATACCGATTCAAGGGTGGTAAAGACGGGCCTACGATAAAAATCTGCTTTGAATACCACGAATATATATATATATATACATAGAAAGGTACACACGCGGTGCAGACCGAACGACGAAATCGCGGCTCTTCTTTCTTTTTGTCTGAGTATATAAATCTCGATTTTCATGCACACCTTCGCACAGCGTGAGGCCTGCTGTCACAAGCGGTTTCGGTTTTTTGACCAGTTTTGATGGGAACGTAATGTTTGAACGTCTCGTACGCATTTTGTTCGCGTTCTAAGAAAACAATCGTTTCGTGACGACAAGAAGGAGGTTTACACCGACAGTGAATAACGAGAAAATAAAAGAAACCCTCTTGATCCGTTGAAAACAATAAATGTCTAATCGACGGTTAGATTAGAGTTTGAACGATGACGACGACGAAACACGAGTATTTTTGTGTTTTTAGCTCGTCGGAAGAGCGAATATTGGAACTTCAAAATAGTCGTTTTTCTTTGGCACTTCGTATTGACCCAGCGACTTTTGTTTGTACTAAGATAGCGGAGTAATATTTTATTGACGACATATCAGCATCGTTCGATCAAAAAGTACAGCGGTTTAAAACAACTTTTAACCTCGCGTATGTATTGTATACACGTTGCACTTTCAATACAACGAACCGTTCGCGTGCGAATTCGACTATGTATATATATATATATATATATATATATATATATATGTACATAGTCGAATGTGTCATTACATGTAAAATGAATTATGTCGATAATAATTTTATCGAAGTATTATAAACGTCGAATTTGCATAAACGATATTTTCGTGATAAATGTTTACTCGCACGTCACTCGTGTATAATATATGCTATATATTTTACGTAGAAAACGAAAAGGATTTCTTACTTACAAGTATATCTATACATATTACGGGAAAAACGACGACGGAGAAAATGTAGAGGGAAACTCAGGTATACATTTACGACGATATCGTTTAACGGGATTAATATAAGTTTTATGTACGTTCACGCGTAAAAACTAAATCTCGTAAATGCAGGGCGCGCCAGGGCCGCCAAGACATTCCGAAAGATTATACACATATTACGATGTGCGTACGCAAACACGTCGGTATAACATAAACTATTCGCACGATTATAATACGCGATCGTTTGGACGTAGTCATTATTGGAGAGCAAAAGAGAATTCGCCCTCCGAACATTTTTAACGAACGTGTGAACTTGACGTCGAATTTCTAACGTTAAAAATATTAACGCGCGAGCAATAACGGCAATTTTCGCGTGGTCAAAGCGATCGTATTTGAAAACAAAAAAGTTCCCGGAACGTACGCCATTATATTCATACGTAATGTCGAATGATATCGACGTGTCGCCGTTCAATCGCGCGAACGACGGACTGAAGAAAACATTATCTATAGGCCTTGCCTCCCCTTGCCGGATCCCTTAATAAAAACAACACGAGTGTTGTTCGCCTGTGACGTTTCCCATTTGTAATACAGTACGACCACCGAAAGCCGCTTATGGTGGGGGTGACTAACTCCCCCCCACGCAGAAATTTTAACTACGGTACACTTATCGCAATTTAATAAAACTCGACTATTAATTATAATCGTTTTGTATTATTCCGTATTTGCGTAAATCGTAACACGTATATTCCGATAGTTTATATCGCGTAAAGTCACAATCGTCCGCACCATTCACGATCACGAAAATAGTAAAAATCTATTTACGGAGCTCACCGAGTCAAGAACATCTCACCGGATTAAGTGTCCGTTGACCAATCTATACCAAAAAAACAAATAACACGCCCGGGATCGGTCGCTTCGTTATGGGGAGAAAAGTGTTGGTACTTCGAAAATGTTCGTTATCGCGCGTCACGTGTATACGAATTAACCGTTCTTTGTACACGTACGATGAGTGCGCTTCTTTAGAAAGGTAAAAACGGTCGATCGATGAACAGCGGACGATTTAATTCGGGTACTCCCTCCGAAACGTCGGTCCGGTCGTGGCCTTGATGACCTGCCTAAATATATCTACTAGGAGGGGTGGTTAAACCCGTCTATACGCGCGTACATTTATATATATATATACACGCAGATACATATATAAAAAATACGTACACACGCACGAGGGGAGGGTTATAAGGTGGCGTTAGTGGTGGTGGCGATTTTCGCGGTCCCGAACCTTTGACAACCGGCCGCGCGACGATTACCGCACGCGAGCGTGCCGATTTCCGCACGGGAGCGCGCCGCGTGAAAACCGCGGCAGCGGCGGCGGCGGCGGCTGCGACGACGACGACGACGACGACAACGCGCGTAGTACACGCGAGAGGGATGCGCGACTCGCGCGATGATGAGTCATCGTCGTCGTTCCGCTGCCGTAACTCCTGCCGACGCCATTACTACGCGGGGCCCTCT
Organism: Geopemphigus sp. TES_GeoC_2020; assembly: GCA_025469175.1. Classification (NCBI taxonomy): domain Eukaryota; kingdom Metazoa; phylum Arthropoda; class Insecta; order Hemiptera; family Aphididae; genus Geopemphigus; species Geopemphigus sp. TES_GeoC_2020. Next base: position 7,763 of record JAIPRN010002527.1, on the reverse strand, counting down.
CCGTATCGATCCGATCGCCGACTCCGCCGCCGTTGTTTACCTCATCCAAGCTCGTGCGCCCTCCACTCGCCCGTGTCCTCGTCGCCCCGCCGTACCCGCGACGGTCCAATGGCCAACGCGATATTTTTATTTATTTCCCTCCCCCTCCCCCCCAAACGGTTTTTTCTCTCCCGCCGTAACCGTATATATTTAGTTTCGCACCCCCGCCGACCATCCCTTCTCGACAACGGTCCGTCCGTCCGCTCTCCGGCAGACCCTCCGAAACTTTCACTACGCGCGCACGCACGCACGTTCCATTCGGTGTACACACACACGAAATAACGTTTTCTACACGCGCAACTGCACTACGCGCGATTTAAATACGTCGAATCCGTGGGGCGAGGTTGTCGAGGTGAAGGGACGTATCCTAAGACGATCAGAGGTGCGCCTAAATTACCATTGGCGGTCGGTGTTTTTATCGTGTCGGATTTTTTCGTCCACCGGTACTACTACTACTACCCGTATATTGTCAGGTGTCGCGACGTTTTGTATTACCCGCGCCGGGGTATTATTAATAGCGTCGATTAGATAAACGAGAGCAAACCCAAAAACTTATTGCAGCCAAATGTCCGTGAGGAAAATTCCGCCGGATACGTTACGTCGCTAACGGATTTCTCCTTACGCGCGAGAATTATACCCGCGTAACATACGTACGGATTGACAACCATACGATAGCCATATCGCTTTGGAGTGTACACGAAACAGCACGCCACCCTACCACGCTAGCGATCTCCGTAGCGAAAATGACGAACGGTCGCGAAAACGAATAGCATTGTTCTAGTTGATTCGTATACGTTTATACGTGTCTACATATATATATATATATATATATATTGAACGCAAATTACGGACACTTGACGTTAATAATAATTCCGATTCGGTCTCCTCCGGGGGGGGGGGGGAATTCGTCGATTAATTCGAATTATTTTCGATTTTCTTTTACTTAATGAAAAGTACACGAACAAAACGTTTAACGCGCGCGATACACATATTAGACGGTTGCCGTCAGTGGCGATAATATACATATACCGGGATGGCCGTTTTAAATACATATTTAATCGTTCAGGACTCGTATTAAAAGAACAATAAAAACTATACGGAAATACGTGCGTCGAACGCGTACACGGAGTGTGTGCATACACACGTACTTTATACGTCGTTAGTGTGTAGTTGTTATAAACGTTTAAACTCCGGCCGCTATAATAAGCGCGTTAAAATGTTTTCGTTTAAAACGGTCAATCCTGCGACGCGAGCGTTCCGCTATATAACGATCGGATCCCGTCCACAAGAAGCTTTTGCGCCGATTTCGTTCGTTCGCTTTTAAATTACGCGGGAACACAACGGTAACGAACGGCCAAAATCAACGTCCCGATATTGTAATTGGGCGCTTGTAATTGGAATAATTTAAAATCGCACGCACATTACCTCATGAAACACGCGCGGCTTATTATTTATTCATTCGGCACAACAGTGGTTGTACTAGCGGAGCAACCGATAAGTATCCGGAAGTTAATTAATGTTTGTATTAGGTTTGATAATTGTCGCCGTGTTCTTTTTTTGCTTTGAACCATTAACGAATGCAAATTTTAAATATTATCGTGCACCTTTCGGATTTTGATACGATAACGTGTATGGCAATAAAACGTATTGAAATTAGAAACGAACGTGAAGTTGAGAAGTACGAACGCGTAAGAAGTGGAAAGTTACCTCGGAATCACCGCGGATTCGTTAATCGAATGAAAACGTTAATATAAAATCGAACGTTAATGCCTGAACGAAAAAAATCGATCATAACATGTATTGTATAACCGATTATATAAGAACACATATTTTTAACGCGTACTAAGTTTTTCATGGTTATTTATAAGGCATAAACGCGTACACGCGTTTCGACAGATTAAATTCTATAGGATTTCCGGGCTCTATTTGAGTTGTGACCCAAATCAACGGATAAATTAAAATCGTTTATGATTTCACAGTCCACTACTCCGTGAGACTTTTTTTATTTCAAGCACACTACACGAGTCCAATACCGAGTTTCTCTGTATGTACGTTAAATTCAATTTTGTCGTGTTCGTTGACCAATTTATGTCTATAAAATATACAAATATATACGTATATATTTTTTTCTCTCGAAAAGTGTTAGAGAAATATATTATAAAGCGAGATACTAGATCGGGTAGATTATCGAGTATTGCGGTCGTGTGCAATAATATATGCAAAGGTGATTCGAATATTCAAAATACGATTTCATAACGGTTTACGATGGCGACGGTCACCGGTACTCAAAGAAAACGTCCACATACGTACGTACCCGTGGAATAATCGAAAAGACCGTCCTAACATCGAGCGAACGCGTTCGGGGAAAAAAAAAAAATGTCCAACGGCTACACAGTTGACTGTGTCCACACGCGGTATGCCCGGTCTTTTGTCGTCGACGTTGTTACACAAACGCGCGCCCGTGAGTGTATAATAATACCGGTACATAAACACGGACTGTGTCCGGCGCGACCTCTAAACGCCGCGGCGATCTCCCCGAGAAATTACGCGACTACATACGACACGTACGTACAAGACCGAAACGAAAAACGTAAACGATCCCAAAAACCGGACAGCATCTGTCCATTGAGTCCTCGTCGTTTGACCCAGTGCCCTCACCGAAGTCATCCGCCGGCACGACCGCACTAATCACCGTCCATTTGTCTTTGCCGCAAGACCTACGGGTACGCGTGTACCTACATAACGCGTTTCTTTTCACACACACACACACAAAAATATATATATATATGTACATATTATACGTGTACGAATATACCTCTGGAGGGCGTCGGAGGTGACGAAGGGTTACGCAGGTGCCGCCGTAATGTGTGTCAAGGGGAAGGTCCCGTTGACGAATCATCAAAACAACAGACCGTACACACACACACACGCTGAACGCGAATACGTGAACATCGAGCCCGTCAAAAGGGTTGTAATATTTTAAACTTTCGTGACATATAAAAGGGCTATACAATGTATATATATACATAAAAACGGTCGTGTGCGCGGGCGTGTATAAAATGAATAATTTTACGTACGCTTTGTTTTGGTCGTTCTGGACGACGAATTTTCGACAAAATGCGCCGTTATACCGTCTAAGACTTACGGTTTTACGCACACACACACGCACAGATATTTATATTATATTCGTATTCACCTAAATAAACGTAGGAAAAGGAACTATATATCTTTTATAGATAAACGGCCGAAAAAAATCGGATTTGAATAATTATCGCGCGCCGTACCCATTGTCGCGCGTTACCGAAGTGGTATAGCTTATCGTTTCGCGAGTAATATATACCACGCTCGTACGCGTGCGTGCCTAAATATTTATAAAATTGTAACGAATTCGCGCCGGGCGGCGTTATCGTCCCGTTCCCACGCCACCACGAGCGGTTACACTCATGTTACGGTTGTAACGCGACTGTTACGACAGTTATACGTGCTTCCAACATGGCCCAATAATAATAATTCGTCGTACACTCTCTTACCTTTTTGTCGGTGAGCTTCTCGCACCTTCTCATCTTGCATATCTGATGGCTCTTGTCGTTTCTGCACGGCGCGCAATCGCCACAATTGTCCTTCCGCTGACACCCGATGCATTCGCCGCACCGTTTCCGTTTCTTCTTCGTCTGTTTATCCATGCCGTTGGCGCCGTTTTCACAATGGTCCGAGTCCATCATGGACCCGCCGACGCCGCCGAGGTTGCCACCACCGCCGCCGCCACCACCGCCACCACCGCCACCGTTGCCACCGCCGGCTCCGCCGCCGCCAGTCATACCGATCACGTTGTGTTGGACCAGCGGCGACTTGAAACCGGCGGTACTGCTCACTGCGGCCACCTGGCCCGAGCTCTCCACGCTGGAACTGCCCACGCCGTCGCTCTCCACCGAGCTGTCCATGCTGGACGCCCGGACTTTTCGCCGTTCTTTTTTCCGGGACTCTTGCAGCCCGCGTGGCGACAGCGTGTCTTCCATTTTCACCGAGTCGATGTACGTGCCGGTCGCGTTCTGATACACGTGACTGGGTATTTGAGCCGACACGATGGCCACCGGTTCGGTTTTCACCACCGTCAGTAGCGTGGCCTGATTGGACTGATGATGGGGCGTGCCCATGAAGTTACCTTGGATGATGGTGCTTTGGTGGTGATGGTTGTGATGGTTTTGCGGCGCGAACGCGTGCGGGGGCGGCGGTGGTGGCGGATACTGAGGGCTCTGGAACAAGTGTATGGTCCCGGCTCGGTCGTCCAAAAACTGTTGTTGGATGGCCGGTACCAGGGCGGGATAGCCGCGGGTCCCTGTGGCCGCGGCCACGTTTACCGTGGACAGCGTATGGAAACTGGGCAAACCGGGTGACTGGGTGGGCGATACGGCCGCCGGCGTCAGTGTGGTCAGCGACACGGTTTCCGGTTGCTGTTGGTCGTTCTGGAAGTTGAATTGCGACTGGAACGACGGCAGTTTGCTGCCAGCCGGCGACGGCGGATAGTCGAACGACCCCTTAGACATGGAGTCTTGCGAATTGCTGCCGTCCAACTTGCTCTCCCACGGCCGGTACGATTGCGGTTGCGGTATGATCATCGTAGTCGGGTACAAGTCCGGACGGTGCAAGCCGTCCGTGTTGTAGTCCCAGTGCATGTCCATTATCCGACCGGCGGTCGGGTCGTAACCGTCGCCCGGACCGAGCCGAGCGCCCAGGCCCTCGGCCAGCTCGACCGCCGAGAACGAGCTGAACGGCGGCAAGCCCGGGGCCGGGCCCGGTGTCTTCGACTCCGGTACGGTTGATGACGGGGTGGCAGGCTGCGGTGGCGGATAACTCGTCGCACCGTACGAGGCCATCGCCTCCCCGCCACCCTCGCTCATACTAGCCGACGTTGCAGCCAGCGTCACGTTCCCATCGCGTCACTTTTAACCAACACTGCGAACAGAAAACAAAAATCGAACGTTTACGATGTTTTACGAGTGATCTGGGAACCGAAACAACGAAACTTTTTTTTTTCAAAATCCACGAAAATATTATATCTCGCCACCGACCATATTGTAGAATTGCAAAGGCGATCGATTTCTATTACGGCTCGTCGTGTACACGTGTGTTCGAGATGCACGTGGTACGTTTATTTTACGAGCAACTGACAAAATATGAGATGAAAGAATAAGAGGGCGAAACGTAAGAAAAACAATCGCGTCGATTCAACCGGAAAACTTACGAATCGCCGAATATTCCGTAGGCGGTGGTCGACGGCGAAACTTCTTCGCGATAAAAATAAGTACACGCTATACAGCCGCGACCTACACAACGAGACGTTCTGCTCGAGGGTTGACGCACGGTAAACGTATAACGGAGACAAGACGCGTACCCTCTCCCCGCTCGTGCCGACGGCCAAGTTCACCCCAAGTACCTATCTACTACTGAATATGTTTCCCTCGTTTTCGCGGTTGTACGGCGAACCATTTTCCGCTCAAGCACGTTCGGCGACGTTGGCGGCGCGGGTGTAATATATCGAATTAGTGAAACGGTCGACGGACGAGCCTCGAAAATGGTTTTCGTATGGAATGCGCCGGAAAGGGTCTCGAACCGGCGCGACCGTGATGGGGACTACGCTAATAGAAATCCCGTATTACGGTTTCGAAACCGAAATAATAATAACGTTAGCGGGCATACGCGCGTCGTCCGTCCGTACGTAAATAATATTATTTATTATTAATTTCGAACGTGCGTAACGTCCGTACGACCGCCCGCGATACCGAAAACAAAACCGAGACGACCAATTAGAAAATGGTCGGCCAAGTTCGTCTGCGCGCGACGACGCGACGTTCGCTTCTCTAAAATCCGAAACGGGCGACTCGGAACGGCGACGGGCTACGTTAAAACGCCGCCGTATTATGCTGGTGCCGCGCATTATAATAAAATAATAATAATCTGCGACGACGTACACCACGCCGTCGGTTAATCAGGAAGGATGTTTTTATTGTTGAATAAAAACACTTTATTTAATAAAATGACACATACGCGCGCGCACGCATACACACACATATATACACGCGCGTAATAAGCGTATTAAAATATATACGAAACGCCGTCGATCTAAACTGGTACGATCTATACACGCGGTACGACGACGGGCAATTATCGTCGTTTATAATTTTTATTTTCCGAGCCGACGGGCGAGAATAGCGTTACGGAAACGCTTGAAAAAATCGAGGCGGAAAACGAGCGGCGGCGCACGTGAGGGAACAGCAAAAGTCGCGCGTGGGAAAACGGGAAATGACGAGACCGCGGAAAACGGGTCAGAGACCGGAGCGTTTCCGGTATTGCGCTTTCGCTTTCGCCTGCACGGGGTGGTACGGGGTGTGTTTGAGTACGCGTATATGTGTGTTTACACGGGCGACGACGAGAGGGAAATTTTCGCGGACAACGACACCGCGGTTAACCCGTGTACGTTGTCGCGGTCGGGTGTACTTTTCATTACGAAATTTACGCGCCACGAACAAACGCCCTCCCCGAAACCAACCCCTGTATCCGAGCGTGTGCAATATTGTTTCCGACGAAAACGACGCACGTGCGGACGCGAACGTACAAATCGTAATAATAATAGTCGCCGTTACTCACTTAAAAATGATCGCGTCTTCTCCTCTGTTGAACGGGTGGGGATATGGGGAGGAATACGTTTACTCTCGTTCTTGAGTTCCTTTGCAATCGACGGGAAAATTGATTCGCCAATAAATGTATACACGTGACACCTTCGGACGGTTGGATTCGCACTCTCTCTCTCTCTCTCTGTCTCTCTCTGCGCGTGTGTGTCTCGCGATGTATTTATAAATATATATCTCGATATATTTATTCGGAATAATATAAACCGAAATTTTCGTGGCGTACACGCGCACCACACACACGCACACCCGGCAACAGTAGCAAACACTCCACACACACACGCGCGCGCGCCACTCACTGGGCTCACGTACACGCACACGCACCGCGACACGACTGTTGGCTGATCGTAGACGACGACGACGGCGGCGGTGGCGGCGGCAGCGGTGACGGCGGACGGACGGACGGACGGACACGGCGGCGGCGGCACATACACATCACGCGCGACGCGCACATTGCACGCACAGGGTCGGTCGTGTACGACGTACGGCGCGCGCACACGGCGCTCGCGTTGATTCGGCGGCGGCGGCGGCAACCGTTCCCGCGTTAGTTGCCGGCCGGTCCGCTAGAGGGGTGGGTTTTCGTTCCGTTTCCCGCCCGCCGCCATCCACCACCCCTACCGACTACGCCGGTTATTTCGTATTTTCGCGCCGCCGGTCCGTCGTCGCGTCCCGTTGGACCAGCCGCGACACATCCCCCTACCCCCAAACCGGGTGCCCCCTCCGCGACGACGGGACGGTTAGCAATGTCCCCGTCGACTACGCGCGCGCGCGCGCGCGTTACGTTACGCACGCACGCGACAGACGGCCGCGCGTCGTCCCCGCCCCGGCCACGACGTACGGTGGTGTTCCGTTCCGGTGGCGGGGCCGCCGCGCGTCGTAACGCAATATAGCAGCCGCCGCGCGCGTATTGTTCACGCGCGGCCCCGTTGTGTTCGTTTACGTCGGCTTTTTTTTTTTTTAGTCCCACCCAACCGCGTCCGCTCGTTTCGCGTACCTAATTAATAGCTCGCGATCGATCCACGACCGAACCGGTTATCG